>QRFJ01000093.1:891908-1150166 GCA_006176705.1 Cocos nucifera | reverse complement strand
TCAAGTCAATTCTGACTATATTGGCCTCCCTTGCCATTTCTCGGAGGTCGATTATCTGATATCGCCTCATTGTAGGGTATTTGGGCACATCACCATTGAGCACCATGTACCTACGAAGGAATATTTTCTCTACTTTCTCTTTAAATAATACCTAAGTATCTTTCAGGATGGAAAACCTTTTCGATCTATTGAGTGTGGGAGGAGTAGTGTTTTTATTGACTCAACCTGATTTGGGTTCCAATTGGTCCTTAGCTCCGTTTTACTTATGAACTTTCTTCATCAAGCTTATTCTGCTTCTAATTGCGCTGTCTTGAATAAAACTATTTTGTCAAGAAAAGCATGGCATCGTTCGACTCAACAATCAACATTGTGTCTTCTGCGGAATGTAGAATATGAGTATCTCTAATGACTCTTTAGGATATCCTATGAAATCTAGCTCTGAAGGACCTAAATACTTTAACTTGTCCACTGGTTATCTTCTTGACATGACAGCCATAGACAACACCCCAAAGTCTAAGATGACGCAGACTTGTTCTTACCATGCCATATATCTGCATATATGGTTGTGGTAGGAACAGTCTTAGAGGGAACCCTATTCAGTAGATAAATTAAAGTTAACAATGAATGTCCCCAAAGAAAATCAGGGAGGTCTGTGAAGCTCATCATAGATCGGACCATATCTAATAAAGTCCAATTTTTTTGTTCTGAAACTCCATGGAGTTGAGGTGTTCCTGGTAGATTCTATTGAGAGACTATGTCATTTTCCTTGAGATAGTCTAGGAATTCTCGGCAAAGGTATTCACCTCCTCGATCTGATCGAAGAACTTTAATGAGTTTTTCAGTTTGTTTTTCTACTTCATGTCTGAATTCTTTGAACTTTTCAAAAGCTTCAGACTTGTGTCTCATAAGATACACATACCCATACCTAGACAGATCATCGGTAAAGATAATGAAGTAGATAAAATTGCCTCTAGTCGGCACATCAAATGGGCCGCACACATCAGTATGTACTAGGCAAGGAGATCTATGGCCCTTTCCCTATGTCCAACAAAAGGGAGTTTAATCATTTGCCTTGAAGACAAGATTCCACAAGTTGGATATGACTCGAAAGTCAACGGACTCAATAGCCCATTTTCTCCAATTTGCTGATCCTATCTTCTGCTATATGACCTAATCTTAGGTGCCATAGATATCTGTTATTTGGACTATTCCTAGGTCGTTTGGCATTCACGTTTTGCTCGATAGTTAGGAATAGATACATCAATATGTAGCTGATAAAAAACCGTTAATAAGAAAAACCATTTGCAATTTTATTTTTTTCAAAAAGAATGTTATTAATGGTCCTTAATGAAGGTAATCATTATAGGCCTTTCTAGTGCTAAAGCATTTGAAACAGAAATCAAAAATTTCTGCCTAGCTGCAGGACACATTAATAATAGTCTTTCAAAACTAAGTTTAAACCAGATGGTAATTAAAGAGGGTATGTTTCCACCGCCGCTGCAGCAACTCTTACTCCATTACCGATGCATAGGATCATGTCTCCATCCCTCAGCCTCCTGCTATCCTCAAGACCCTGCATGGAAGTGCACAGATGAGCATGAGAACCAGAGTCAAGCATCCAACTGGATGCAGAAGAAATTATAAGGTTAGACTCAATAATGAGCATACCTCCAGAAGGACCTTCCTTCTTGATCTTCAGGGTGGCCAGGTAAGTAGGACAGTTCCGCTTCCAATGGCTGTCGCTGTTGCAATGGAAACACTTTTCTTTGACATCAGCCTTGTTCTTCGGCTCTGCCTTCTTCTTCTTTCTGCCTTCCATCTTTTGCTTTTTCACAGACTTTTTTTTCTTTTCAGAAGACTTTCTTTTGAAAGAAGTTCATTCCATAGCAAGAACTGAGCCTTTAGAACCTTTCATAGAAAGCTCAGCGGTGACCAGCATGTTCATTAATTTGGCCAAGGAATTTTGAGGTTTATGCATGTGGTAATTCATGATGAATTGCCCATATGCATCAGTCAAGGATTACAGAATAATATCATTCTGCAGATCCCAAGTCTAACTTCACATCGAGCTTCTCAAGCTCTTTCCATGTCCTTGATCATCAATCAATAGTGATCTTGGACTGATTTGCCCATTCACGCATCTTAGCCTTAAAAAATCATTTCGTGACTTGATTACTTGGCTGTACGACCTGTTTCACCAAACATTCTCCTACAGTGGATCCAACATTGGTGAAGCGTCCCGATATCTTTATGTTGGTGCTGGAGCTCATCAGACATCGAGCCCAACATGTAATATCTGGCCTTATTATCTTCGTCTATTCATTTTTCCAAAGACGCTCTCTGTTCAGTGGATGGACGGGCTGGTAAGGTGGGAGGATCCTGATCCAATACATGGGTTAACTTTTTAGAACCCAAAATGATTTTATAGTTCCTGAGCCAATCTTTATAATTGGGTCTGGTCAGTCTGTGTGTCTAGGATACGTGCTAATGGGTTGGATGCAAATATTTTCCTATAGAGAGTCAAAGATTCAAGTTAGATATGTAATTATGACTTGACCAATTTATTTAGGGATTTTATTTTTAAACAAATTAGCTTCCACTATTTTCTCGGATCCCTACACTTCCTCTATAGAGATGCAAAAATCTCCATAATTAATAATTTCTAGTGGGTGGTGCGGTCTCACCAAACTGACTCACACCTCACCTAACAGTTATTGGGTGATGGGTGGCCAAGTGAGTTAAAACTCTTGTTCAATGATTCTTCTAACATGGGCCACCCAAACTTGATCTCTAATTCATGAATCTCATCATATCCAGAATATTGATCCACTCCTTAGTTAAGTCAAACCCAACATTTGCACAGACTGAATTTCTAATTGAGTCTCTCACTATATCCAAAATATTGAGCTCAACTCATCCTTCCGCCCATAGCATCCAATGCCTAATAGACATGGTTGCGTCTTTTTGGTGCAACTAAGCCACTGTATCCAATCGAGAACAATCAACTCCAGAAAGGGCCGCACATCTACAATGGTGGAAGACCTCAGACTTAATCTTTTCTTAGGAAGAATTGATTCAGATCTCATTAAACTAGACTTATCATAGTCATAACAATTATGACTAACCTAGTGGCATGGGTTAGCTCAGATTATTGACCACAGCAAATCAGAACTGAGTCAACAGATATGGCTAGGTAAGTGAGATCGGTGGAAGGGATATGCCATTAACTCGTACAAGAATGTATTCAAGTCGAGTAGCTTTCAATTAAAAACCAAGTCGGTCGTATATGCCAAACTTACCTTAGACACCAAATTGTTGAGCTAGAACCAATTAGAGTTAGCCTACAATTCCAGACTCTAACCTCTGAGCCTAATAGGTCTTGCTTATCCGGACTCAATCTTGATCCAGACTTAATCCTATTAGGCTGGTCAATTTAAGCATTGTTGATCCCATCTAACCAACTCTTAATTAGTTGATCAACCGCTTAGGACCTAATTGAGCTACCCAATGCCCGAATCCAGTATTATGAATATGTCTTAGATCTAAAATTCTCAATTTTTAACCTAATTAATATTTCATAATCTTAATTTTTAATTAAGTAGGGTTCATAAACAAAATATGCACAATAAATCCTAGGATTTCAGGATCTAGGGTTTTGCAGAAAGTAAGTTTTAGATTTTTGATTAAGGATGAACGCGCAGCACCCCTACACATCATAAGAATGCCCCATCGAATAGGCGGAGAGGGCCTTTAAACCCTTCTTTGTTCTTATGATCGGACGGCTAAGAGGAACGCCTTAATCAAGAACATGCAATACTACAAAATAGTTTTAGATCTATATCATATATCTCATATACAAATTTGATCTAATCATGGCATATTTTGCATATATCTCATGTATCAAATCATGCATATTTTTAGATCTAAATTATCTCATAATAATTTAAAAAATTATATTTAAATTGATCTTATCAAAATAAATTCTAATCTAGACAACTATGTAGAACTATTCTACAACTAGTCTAGACATGCATCAATCATATCTTATATGATGTTTAAAATTAAATAATTTTTATTTACTATTTCTTAGATATTATTATAATAATTATAATATTAAAAAATAATAAATAAATAGATCTCAAATATAATTTAGTCAAATAAAATTATAAACATGCAAGACTATTCTATAGAACTATTCTATTTTAGAACTAGTCATGCATATTTTCTAATCTTAGATCCAAATCATTTAATTTTAATTTTTTCTGATTTTAGATCTGATCACATCTCATGTGACATCTGAGATTACTTAATTTTTGATTAAAATAAATTTAAAATTAGATCTAAACACTTTAGAACCTTGGCTCTGATACCAGTTGAAGCGAAAATTCTGATTTTCTGGATCAGGTTCGTTCAGATCTGATCGGATCAAGAAATATATTTTAAAATTTTTTTTCTTTAATCTAGATTAGATATAGAATATTTTAGATCTAATTCTTATTATTTTAATAATAAAAATAAAATCTAAATAAATTAAATCAAATTTAATTTACCTTGAAGTAGGGTAATCTTATTACCCATTGATGATCCTGTAAGCAGTGGAAGGTTTTGGATCTAGCCATGCAAGTGCCTGGCTTCTACAGATATCCACTGGGATTGGATCTGAAGATCCTATTCTTCTCTATCACATCTCCAAAAATTAGATCTGGATCTAATTTGGAGGATCTTCAAAATACCTTTCGAAGATTAGCAGTTGTCCTTTGCAGCAGTGCAGCCTTCTAGCGTTTTGTCGCCTTTCTCTTGTCTGGATTGCACCAACCAAGATCCCAAACTACTTTGGGCATGGAGAGGAGAGGGCAAAGATGGGCTTGGCATGGAGGAGGAGGAGAGAACCAGCCTTGGGGCATGGGAATTTTTGATTTTGTCTTGAGTTGGGCGTAGGGTCTTATTTATAGACTATGCGTGATCCAACTCCTCTTCTTCCCAACCAATCCACAAACCCTTTGTGAAATCAGATCTAAATCTGATTGGGGGGAATAGAGTCCCTGGATTCCTCCTTAGATGGTGCCTAAGATCAGTCAAACTTGGTTCTTAGGAGAAGTCTAATCAGAATCCAAAAAGGAGATGGAGTCCCTGTCCAACAGGGACTCCTAGGCACCTCCAGCTTGGGCACATGCCAAGGGTGGCGTGCGCCCTCCTCCTTGCCAAGTTCTGGTAGGAGGATAAACCCCCACCAACCCTTCAATAGGTGCATGACATGTGGATAGAAGTCAAAGTATCAATGGTAAATATTTGATCAGTCAAAGGTCAACTTTTGATCAAAGTCAAAGGATGAGAAATGGCAGGTGACCAAAAATGGCAGGTATTGTCTTACAAAATAGGACAACCCTTTTCTAACTTGGACAGGCTCCAGTCAGATCAAGTGAAGGCCTCTGATCAAGCACAAACTCCTTTGGCTCAGTCAGGATAACTATTTATGATAGTAAAAGAAGAACATTAGGTTCAATCGAGTGCTAGCACGATTTCCTTAAACCTAATTGAATCTCATTCAGATCAATGGAATTGGATCAATTCAATTGATGATCATCAGATTCAAACCCTTGTTTGTGTGACCCAATTAGGTTCAGTTCTATATGGTAATAGGATATATCATGATCTCTATCATCGACATCATCAAAACTCCTTTTGATGGATCAGAACTCTTCTGATTCGAACTGCTAGAATCATCGGTAATCTAAATCATTCTTAATTGCTCCCAAAAACCACCAGACACCGTAGCAGTATATAGTGGCAACCCATCAGAGCTGAATGCGAACCCTTGTGCAGCTATCTGTGTATTAAGTTCTTCTATCTAGAGCTCCGATCAAATTAGGTTTAAGGTGAACTCTGTCAAACCCTAGTCTTTTCATTATATGTAATCATTCGATTCAAGTTCGAGTGAAAACCTAAAATAGAAACTCTTTCTATTATTTTACTCTGCCATGGCCATGGGCTTCTAGACTTGATTTTCATGATCATCATAAGGCTGCTCCTCTACCACTGAGGTAGATAGATTTCATCTTGATGCAATCTAGTTCCTACAATGAACAATGAACATGCTATAGCCAACATACACCTCAGGGTTCCGTATGGCTAGAAGACTGAGTTATGGTGTAGTCAAACTATAACACCCTTAAGGTAAACTGTCGATGCACCTAAGGTCAAAGAACCAGACACACCACTGCCAGCATCGAGTCAGTCATTGATGAGAAGGTAGACTTCCTAATGACTACTCGAGGTGGTCACGCTCAGTGCCCTCGTTCTCTAACGAGTATCTGTACTCTCGCTCCGATATCTCCATACCGTAGACTCAAGACTTATCTACTAAAGAGAAGAGATTGTACACCAACCTTTCAGATCAATCACCATCCTCGTGATGATCCTATGGTCGAAAGCATTTTATGAGTTAATAATGATTATTCATGTCTTAAATTTTCAACTCTTGAAAATATAAATTATCATTACCATTAACTTAAAGGATGTATCACAGACACTAAATACACATATATGATAGAAAATAATCTATTTTATTGATTATAGTCAAAATTATAATTTTGCTCTTAGAAGTGTATTACAAGTATCAGCCAATTCTAACTTCTAGGGCACATATATCTAACAGTGAAAACTTTAACTGTGGTTGTAAGATGATATCCAAGGCAATCCATGAAGTAAGTAGATTTTTTGATAATAAGAGCTCCATTTGCTTACAACGCAATTCTTGGCCGACCTGGCCTAAATGCGCTTTGGATTTTTTGATAATAAGAGCTCCATTTTCTTACAACGCAATTCTTGGCCGACCTGGCCAAAATGCGCTTCAGGAAGTAGTGTCGACCTACTATTTAAAGATGAAATTTTCAATAAATTACGAGATTGGAGAAGTCAGGAAAGACCAAGCTTTGGTGAGACATTGCTACTCAATTGCCCTGCAAAGGGATAAGTCTAATCCTTACCTAGTTGATGGGTTGGATGTCCGAGATGATCTTACAGAAGAATGGGAAGAACCCATGAAAGACCTTATCTCTATCCCTTTGGATGATGAAAATAAAGACCACACTGTACAAATTGGCTCTAATCTAAAAGAAAGGATACGAGAATAGCTTGTCAAGTTCCTATGGAGAAATGTGAATATTTTTGCTTGGATCCCCACGAACATGCCAGGAATTGATGCCGAAGTCATGGACAATCGTCTGGCTATTGATCTCAAACATCGGTCAGTAAAAGAAAAGGTGTGTAGCCATGCCCTTGAGAGATAGAAGGCAATTATAGAAGAAGTCGATAAGCTCCTCAAGGCTGAATTCATCCAAGAAGTCTCCTATCCAAACTGGATTTCTAATATGGTCCTTATCAAGAAGGTGAATGGCAAGTGGAGGATGTGCATAGAATTTAAGAAGTTGAACAAGGCCTATCCAAAAGATAGTTATCTCTTGTCCAGAATTGATCAACAAGTGGATGCAACCTCAGGCCTTGAGCTCCTCACCTTCATGGATGCCTTCTCTGGCTACAACCAAATTCAGATGGCACCAGAGGACGAGGAGAAAACTACTTTTATTATTGACCGTGGTCTTTATTGTTATAGGATTATGCCCTTTAGGCTCAAAAATGCAAGAGCAACATACTAGCACCTCGTCAATAAGATCTTCAAGGAGCAGATCGACTGCAATATGAAGATTTATGTAGATGACATGCTTGTCAAGAGCCGAACTTTGATAAATCATATAGCTAATCTTGAGTAGATCTTCGACATCCTTCGAAAGTATAAGATGAAGCTGAACCCAACCAAGTATGCTTTTGGTATGACCTCAGAAAAGTTCTTGGGGTTTATGGTGTCAAGACTTGGGATTAAGGCTAATCTGAAGAAGATTCGGGCTATCCAAGAGATGACTGCTCCAAAATCAATAAAAGAAGTTTTGCACTTAATGGAGAAGATAGTAGTTCGAAATCGCTTTGTCTCAAAGTCAACCGAATGGTGTATGCCCTTTTTTCGAGTTCTCAAGCAACCAAAGAACTTTTGTTAGACCGTAGAGTGTCAGCAAGCATTCGAAGAACTCAAAAGCTACCTCAGCTCACCTTTCCTATTGGCCAAGCTCGAACCTAGGGAAGAACTATTTCTATACCTGGCGGTCTATCTAGCGGTCCTTGCGACAGTCCTCATCAAAGAAGAAGCAAAAATGCAACGGCCGATCTACTACATAAGTCGAGTCTTAAGGGATGCCGAAATTAGGTATACTAAGTTAGAAAAACTAACTTATACTCTACGATTATAGTCCAAAGACTCCGACCTTATTTTCAAGGGCACACTATAACTCTCCTCATCAATCAACCAATCAAGATAGTTCTTCACCGAACAGATACCTCCAAAAGAATTGCAAAATGGGCAATTGAACTTATGGAGTTTGACATCAATTTTCAGCCTCAACCATTAATTAAAGCTCAAATACTGGCAGATTTTATAGTGAGATGCACTATCCCGGATGAGGCCGAACTAAAATAGAGTGAGGTCAACATTTCATGGTTACAATCGAGCTCCTCTAAAAAAAAGGCCAACCTCTCTGAAGGCCTCTGGACCCTGTATGTGGATGGCTCATCCAATGCTTCAGGCACAGGCAATGGATTGATCCTTGTTCGAAGGGAGTCATCGCTGGATATGCACTATGCTTCAAGTTTCCTGTAACAAACAATAGAGCCAAATATGAAGCTCTGATAGCTGCATTAAGGATAGCCAAGGAATTGAAAGCAGACTGACTCCAAGTATATAGTGATTTTCAATTGGTAGTCGAATAAGTTAGCGGCAGTTATGAAGCTTGAGAGAAAAGTATGATAAATTATCTTGAGAAAGTGAAAAATTTGACTCCAACCTTCAAAAGTTTCAGCATTCGATAGATTTTGAGAGCAGAAAATATCAGAGCCGACCTTCTTTCTAAATTGGCCACACTGGCTCCAATCAAATTGCCTAAGGAAGTCTTCTTTGAAGTCCTAAAATGTTCGAGTTCGAAAGAACCGTAGTCTATGATGCAGGTTGAGCATGAGCCGAGCTAGATTGGTCCACTGATCACTTATCTCAAAGATGGAGTCCTACCTCATGATCCAAAAGAAGCTCGAAAATTAAGAAATTAGGCCTCCCGATATGTTCTCTACAAAAATAAATTGTACAAAAGGTCATATTTACTACCACTCTTAAAATATCTTTGACCTTCCGAAGCTGACTTTGCATTATGGAAAGTGCATGAAGGAATCTGCGGGAGTCATTTGGGAGCTTGGTCTTTATCTCACAAATTGCTTTGGCAAGGTTATTACTGGCTGACCTTATATCGGGATTTCCTAGACTATATTAGAAAGTGTGACCATTGTCAAAGAAATGCTAGTATTCAGAGACAGTCGACCTTCGAGCTTACCCACTTGAGCACCTCTTGACCATTTGCACAATGGAGAATGGATATACTTGGCTTCTTTCTGATAGCATCTGGATAACAAAAGTTTCTTTTGATTGCAATTGACTACTTTATCAAATGGATCGAGGCTGAACCTCTGGCTAAAATTATTAAAGCCAAAGTAGAGGATTTCATCTAGAAGTCTATTAGTTGCATATTTGGCTTACCTCGGATCATCATAATAGATAATAGGAGGTAGTTTGCTGAAGCAAAATTTGCTGAGTTCTGTGAAGATTTGAACATATCTCGTAATTTTGTATCAGTAGCTCATCCACATGCAAACGACGAAGCCGAGATAACAACAGAATCCTGCTATAGGGAATCAAAGCAAGACTTGAGAAGACTAAAAGAACTTGGGTAGATGAACTCTATCATGTACCCTGGGCATACCGAATTATCCAAAGATTGTCAACTGGGGAGACTCCATTCGTCTTGGCTTTCAGGACGAAAGCTGTCATCCCAATAGAGCTTAAACTTCCATCAGCATGAGTTATGGCATTTAATGAGCAGTATAACTCATAAGATCTTAGGGCTAACCTTGACTTGTTGAAAGAAAAAAAGGAAGAAGCTCGAGTTTGGATGGTGGCTTACAAGCAGAAAGTAGCTTGCTACTACAACTCAAGGGTCAAAGGCAAAGTATTTAAAGTGGGAGACCTGGTACTTTGGCAAGCGGATGTTTTGCAACTACAGAATCAAGAAAAACTCACTCCAAATTAGGAAGGCCTATATAAAGTCAAGAAGATCGTCCGGCCCAGAATTTATTAGTTGAAGGAGCTCGGAGGAACAACACTCCCGTGACCCTGGAATTCGAAGAATTTGCGGATGTATTACCAGTAATTTAACTTTAATAAAATTCTCTCTTTTTATCGTCTCTATCTTTTGGTGTAAAATTATATAATTATATAAAATAACTCAACCAAACTTCATTCTTAAATGAAGATGAAGACCCCGTTGTCTAAGATGGGATGAGGGGAGAGGCTCTTGAAGGAACCAGATCTAGGATTTTATAGGTAGATCTTGAAAACTTTTTCAAGATCTTATAATGAAAGATTTAAATAAATTAAATATTTATTTAAATAAATATGTAAACTTTTAGATCTCAGATCTATTACATGATTAAGGCATGATATTAAATCAAAAATTAAAATCAAATAAGAAAGTAAAAGGTTGATCAAATTAACCTAGATCTACACTACATCAAATGTAGGTATGAAGTTAATAGATCAGATCTATTACCTGAGTAAGTTAAACATTCTAACTTTTTGATTTGAGCTTGAGGATGAAGTCATGAGCCGCACACATATCTGGCCTCTAGGAATCATCCACACGAGTCTACAATCTCGAATTTGAAGTCCGATGCAGGAAATCAGCAAGCATGCTAATACTGTACTGATCCTTTTTCAATGATCGATCCGATGCTTCATTCTTCAAAATTTGGACTCTTCAAATTATGAGATGGAAGATGAGAGTTTACTAATCTGAGTCTCTCTTAGAGAAAACTCAAAAAAAGGAGGAGAGATTGAAAATAAAACAGCCCTAGAAGAAGACCCTTTTCTTCTTCTCTTTTCTCTCACCTAGACACCTAGTTTGGTGCCTATGGAACCCCCATGCCCAAGGACCCTCTTCCTCTGATTTTTGTACACCCCAAACCTCTCTCAAAGTTTTGTATTTCATAAAAAAATTAAAATAAAATTCATCAAATAAATAGAGAAAAAGAAGAGTCCAAGTTAGATCAAAATTTTAGACTAGGAATATTCAAACATGGAAAGTTGTTGGGGCGCCCAACTCTTAGGCACCTCCTCCATAATTATTGGCATGGACCAGCAAGGGAGGGTGCACAAAAAAAAAGATTATTTTCAAGGAATAAGAGAAGAATTAATTAAAAGAGGGGGTGGCACTCAAGAGAAGGTATTTTGGTCAACAAGGATTCTATCTCATAGAATCCTAGGCAAAACTAACTCCTCTTTTGACTTGGTCTTCCAACAAATTGCCATATGAGAAAAGGAGGAGAGAAAGAGGGCATGAGAAGCCATGGGAGTGGAGAATTTTCATATAAGAAACAAAACAAAAAGGGCATGGGGCGTGAGGATTAAGTGGCATAAGTGATAGGGAGTCCTAATCACAGTAGAACTTCTATTTTGACTTGGTCAAACAAGATCTTTTAACCAAATAAAATCAAGATTAAATCAATCCAAATAAATAAGGCCCTAACCCATTTAAGAACTTAATTAAAGTAGATTAAATCATATTTAATTTTGATTTATTTTTTAATTAAATTAAAAAATTGGGTTAATCCGAGTTCTAGTTAGACTAGGACTAGTTCTTTCTTGCACTTGGCTTATCCAATAAACCAATTGAACTTAATCCAATCAAGCCCAAATTAAATGTAATTAAATCATATTTAATTAGACTTAATCTCAGCCTATTGGCTTAATCAAATTAAGCCAATTGGTAATCCAATTGCTAATCAATCCTCCTACAATACTTGTACTAGGTTAAACACCAATCATATTGATTGTTTAACCCTAGGACGTTTCTTAATTGTTGATCAACAATCCGATCAGATCATAAGCTCTAATGTGTGTGACCTCATAGGTCCAAACCTAAGCCGATAGCATAGGAATAAATTTTTATACCAATCAAAGTTATCATTTGGCAATGATACTTGACGGTCGGATAGGTTGAAGGTGTAGAACACCATCCTTGAAACCCATGCAGATATAGTTTCCATATAATTCATCCTCTTGACCATAATGCTTGTATGACATCTTAGAGTTCAACTATCAACTCTTATCAAGTTGTCCACATTGTATTTCAGAATATCAAATCCATCTGATAGATTATCTTGGCCAAGATTTTGCTACATTGAAATATAGTGATACATTCTTCTCCAACTCTTGGAGTGGTCAATTCCATCTTGATCATACTCCGACTTCACAAATACTTGACTATGCCTAGAAGCCTTCCATTGCTGAATTAGAAATTCAGTTAGTCCGGTACCAAAGCACAGTGAGTTACTTGCAAGTCACTAAGGTGATCTCAGGTCTAAGGGATACTTATACCTATATCCCATCAGAGATATTCTCGACAGTAGGATGCTCTGAAGTTAATCACGTTCAATGATGATGTACTCATATATCTCATCTGTATGCCATACCAGTGTCTCCACACTCCTTGGTTAAGAGGTCAATCAACCTATATGGCATATAGCAACCTATGCTCGATAGATGCTGTTGTCCTAATTAACAGCCTATTATTTGGTTGTGAACAAATTTAAGGACTAATTGATAAATTCTTTCTTTATCGAAACTAAATAGTCCTAAGAACTTCATCACAACAATGAAGTTCATTAGAAGATGTAAACTTATGATGAAATAAATGCTAAAATATTTTTATTAATTAATAAATTAATTATAATTATAAAATAGCTCAACCGTCAATAGACTGATGATTGGCTTTGGAAAATAATTCCTAACAACTCTCACTTATTTTAAAGCCACTCGGCATAGTATCTAATACCCATCTTCGACTTATGGTTATCGAACTCCTTGATTGCTAGGGCTTTAGTGAAGGGGTCAGCTAGGTTCTTCTTTCTATCAATCTTCCGAAGGTCGACGTCACCACGATCTATGATTTTATGGACCAAATGAAAGCAGCACAGAATGTGCTTTGTCCACTAGTGTGCCTTCGATTTTTTTGCTTGAGCTATGGCACCAGTGCTGTCGCAGTAGAGTAGGACTGGACCATCAATGGAGGATGCTACTCCGAGCTCGATGATGAACTTCCTTGGCCATGTAGCTTTCTTTGCTGCATCTGATGCTATCATGTACTCTACTTTGCAAATAGAGTCAGCCACTGTATGCTACTTGAAACTTTTTAGTAGATGGCTCCACCATTTAGAGTAAAGATATATCTCGATATACTTTTACTATCATCATGGTCAGATTGAAAGCTGGAGTTTGTAAACCCCGCAAGCTTCAAATCTAACTCACCATAAACCAACCATTGGTTTTTAGTATTTCTCAAATACTTAAGGATGGTTTTAACCATCTTCCAGTGATTTTCTTCAGGATCAGATTGGTATCTACTCACCACTTCTGGTGAGTATGCCATGTCTAGTCTCATACACGTCATTGCATACATAATAGATCCTACTACTGAAGCATATGAGATTCTACTCAAACGCTCTCTCTCTTCAGAAGTTGTCGGACAATCCTTCTTAGAGAGAAATTCCTTGAGCTATCAAAAGATAGCCCTTTTTAAAATTCTCCATGCTGAACCTTTTCAGAATAGTTTTTATGTACGTGGATTGAGATATACTAAGCATCCTTTTAGATCTATCTCTATAGATCTTCATCCCTAGGATGTAGGATGCTTCATCCAAGTCCTTTATGGAGAACTATGATGATAACCAAACTTTTATTCCTTGTAGTGCGAAAATATCATTCCCGATTAAGAGAATATCATCCACATATAAAATAAGGAATACCACTGCTAGACTATTTACCCATTTGTAAATGCAGGGTTCTTCTCCATTCTTAATGAAGCCATATGTTTTGATCACTTTATCAAAATGCATGTTCCAACTTCGAGATGCCTACTTCAATCCATAAATTGATCTCTAAAGCTTGCACACTTTGAACTCATCTATGAATGTGAACCTTTCAGGTTGTATTATATATACCTCTTCGGTCAGCTCTCCATTTAGAAAAGCTATCTTCACATCTATCTACCAGATCTCATAGTTTAGATGGACAGCAATGGAAAGCATGATCCAAATGGACTTGAACATTGCCACAGGAGAGAATGTCTTGTCATAGTCAATACCATAACATTGACAATACTCCTTGACAATCAGATGGGTTTTATAGGTCTCCATCTTTCCATCTGCACCCCTCTTTCTTTTGAAGACCCATTTACACCCAATGGATTTAACCCCTTCAGGTAGGTCAACTAATGTCCATACATCATTGACCTTCATGGAATCTATTTTGGATCTCATGGCTTTTAGCCATTTCTCAGAGTCGGATCTCTGCATCGTATCCATATAAGTGATCGGGTCCTCATCATTCTCATCGAGTTCGATGGGATCACCATCCTGGACCAAGAATCTATAGTATCTATCTGGATGGCGTGGTACTCTATCAAATCATCTTAATGGTGTGGGTTCACTAGGCTTCGAATCTGATCTAATCAAATCCGACTTAGGTTCAACATTCTGTGTCGGATTTTCTACCTATTGAACTTCATCAAGTTCAATTTTAGAGGCAACAGTTCCTTCACCGAGGAACTTCTTTTTCAAAAAGATTGTCCTAAGGCTGACGAACATCTTTTGTTCATCAACATGGTAGAAATAATATCCTTTGGTCTATTTTGGGCACCCTATGAATGTACACTTGTCAGACCTAGGTTCAAGTTTGTCTGTAACTAACCATTTAACATAAGCCGGGCACCCCTAAATCCTAAGATATGAAAGTGCTAGTTTATGCCCTGTCCATATCTCATATGGGGTTTTAGTTACAGACTTACTTAGAATCCTATTTAATAGATAACAAGCTGATTTAAGTGCATATCCCCAGAAGGATATCGGCAAGCTGGCAAATCCCATCATTGATCGGACCATGTCTAATAAAGTTCGATTCCTCCTTTTAGACACACCATTATGCTGTAGTATTCCAGGAGGAGTCCATTGGAAGAGAATTCTATTCTCTCCTAGATATATAAGAAACTCATCAGAAAGATATTCTCCTCCTCGGTCAGATCGAAGAGTTTTAATACTCTTCCTAATTTATTTTTCTACTTTACTTTAGAATCATTTGAATATTTCAAAAGAATCTAACTTATGTTTCATCAGATAGATATATCCATATCTGGATAGATCATCTATAAAAGTGATGAAGTAGACATATCCACCTCCGGCACTTATGCTCATTGGTCCACATACAGCAGTATGTACTAGACCTAAGAGCTCATTGACTCTCTCACCTTTTTCAGTAAAAGGTAACTTGGTCATTTTACCAAGAAGATAGGACTCATAGGTTGAAAGTGATTCACAATCATTGACTTCGAAGATTCCCTCTTGAGTCAACCTGTTTATCTTGTTCTTATTTATATGACCTAGCCTATAGTGCCATAAGTAGATATCTGATACACTATCTAATCTAGGATGCTTGCCAGTAGAATAGACTACATTAACAGGTTATGATAATATATATACACCATTGTTCAATTGTCCATAGAAAGCAGTAACACCATTCACAATGACATTACAAACTCGTTTCTTTATTGAAATTTCATAATTGTTCATGGCCAAAAGGCCTACAGAAATGATATTTAAAAAGAAACTAGGACAGAAATGATAATCACTAAGAACAATGGTATGAGATTCAAATACAAGTTTCAAAATTTCTAAAGCTAGAACTGGAACTGATCTTCCATCTTCAATGTTTAGGAATCTCTCATCTATCTTGAATCTTCTACTAACCTACAATTCCTACAACGAATTGCAAATATAGTAAGGGCTATCAGTATCCAATACCCAATTAGTAATATCATAAATAGAGAAATTATAAGGAGTTATCATATAAATACCTTGCCCAGCAACAGCTTGCTTCTTTCTCTGCCTGTTCGGATCTAGGAAGGTAATATACTGAGGATAATTTCTCTTCCAGTGCCCCCGCTTCTTGCAAAAGAAGCATTCAGCTTGACTCTTATCGAGCTTGATCTTCCTAGTCTGGCCTTGCACTGATGTCCCAGCCTAAACTTGCACCTTCTTTGTTTTCTTCTTCTTGTTCTTTTTTCCTTTTCTTTTCTAAAGGATCGAGAATCAGAAGATGAACCTCCCACTAAGTTCACTTACTCTTTATGGAGCTGGTGATCCTTCTCAAAGTTCTGAAGTAACCCCGGTAAGCCATGGTAGTTTACTTCAGACTTTGTCATTTTGTAATGTGTAAGGAAAGGGAGATAGGACTTTGGCAGCGAGTTCAGTATTGCATCTTTCTCAAGTTGTTCATGCAAGAAAAAGTCGAGTTTGCTCAAGTGCTCTATCAGCTCAATCATATACAGTACATGATCAGTGATAGAGGCTCCGTCCTACATTCTGGCATTGAAGATGGCGCAACTAGTCTTGTGCCTCTCAACGTCATCGGGTGTGCCAAAAGAATCCTCCAACACTTGAAGCATTTCATTTGGCTGAGCTATCTCAAACCTGTGATTGAACTTGTCGCTCATCATAGTCAGCATAATATAGCGCACTATGGTTCAGTCACTGATCCACTTCTAATAAGTGTCTCTAACTATTTCATGTGCATTGGCAGCTGGCTCCTTAGGTGCAGAACCCATCAGCACATATATGATCCATTCATGCTTCAGGATAATCTTTAACTTTTGGTACCAGCTATCGAAGTTGGATCCCACCAACTTATCATTATCCAACAATGATCGGAGCGATAGAAAAGTGGCCATGTCTGCCCAAAGGAAAATCAAAATCTAATTAGTAATTGATTCATTAAACTGAAAGATTTGGATTTTAATCAAAAGATTTCTTTCACTATTTTATTTGAATTGATAGCCTCTACCTTTAATTTGAGAAATTATCCTAATTTTTTAGTGGATACTAGAATCCACATAGACTGTACACGAGTCCAACTTTGGTTGGCCCACCCATGTACATCTAAGGGTAGGTTCATAACCAATTATTTCTTCAAATAATTTTCAGTAATTAAATTTTGCCTTAGACCCTGATCAGTTGGCTTTGGCCTTCTTAGAAAAGGATCCAGTTAGGTCTAACCATTAACATGACCATACTTGGCTCATCCAACCAATGAATGATCAGGCCCAACTTTGGTTGGCCCACCTGACCATCATTTAGAAAGATGTATCCAAGAGATCATATAATGAATGATAATTTCATCAATCGATAAGCATCAGGCCTTTGGGCCTCCAATGATTATCCAACTGATGGACTCATTATCATCCATTTTAATGGGAGGCTATGGTTCGGTTATCATATAACTATTTTATTTTAGAAACCTAATAATTTTAGAAGATTTAATTTATAGAAGCAAAGGTCAGATTAACCAGCTTGTCATGATGCTCCCACCAACTTCACCAAGTCAACTTAAGGAAGATCATTAATAGGCTGGTCTAGGAGCACCTAAATCAATCAAACTGATTTACCTAGCTGACATGGGTTAGCTCAAATAGTTAAGCGATCTGATCAAAATATAATCTCACCAAGAGGTCAGGTAAGTTTGATCAGTGGAAGGGTCTGCCAGGCTTGCTTTAGACACCATCAGAAATGACCAGGTAAGCGAGCTGCCAATTAAAAATCATTGATCTGGTTTATCTTAGATACCAACTGGTTTAATTAGTTTTAATTAGATCAACTTAATAGTTCGTGCTAGACCGCGTAGCCAAGAATCAAATCCATCTTGGGTCTTGTTAAAGACATGGACTTGACCAACTACATCTATTGCAATTGATCTAGAGAATTCTTGTCATAATCTAAGACAATAATTGATTAGATTTAGTCAATTCTCTAATTAAGTCCATTCTTTAATCTAACCCTAGGTCTAACCTAATTAATGGACCTAATCTCCACTAACCCATTAGCCAAATGTGTTATGATTCGTGTCATAGAATCTTCAATTTACAATCCTAGAATCTAATCAAACAACTTCTTAATTCTTAATTATGTTTTGGGTTGAGGGTTGGGGTTTAGCTTTTTGAAAATAATTTTCATATTTGTAAAATATTTTTACAATATGGTTTTATCAACCAAGTTGCATGTTTGAATCATAATCAATATGCAAGTAACATAAACATGAATCTACTTTAGATATAATCTAAACAGGTTCATGTAATTGAAATAGTTTCAATAATAATCAATCATAAATCTTCCTAGATCAAATCTAACATATTTATGAAGATTAAAATTAGATTAAAATATTTTTAATCAGATTATAAAATCTCTTAGATCTAATCTAAAATTTTATGATCAATATTTTAGATCAGCACGTACTAGGACAACCTATTCACTATAAGGGGTAAACCTTATAGTAGGACAACCTGATGGCAGTCTGTACAATCTAAAATATTTTATTTTTAGATCTAAAACTATTTTAAATTTATTAAATTATAAATAAAATTAGATCAAATTTAATAAATTTATGATTAGAGTCAGATCATCACGAATTAGGATAACCTATTCACTGTAAGGGATAAACCTTACAGTAGGACAATCTTATAGCAATTCGTAAGATCTAAATTTTTTTTTAATTTTAGATTATAAATTAGATCTAATCTAAAAAATAATCTAAACATGTATAAAAATCATGTAATAACAACCTTGCTCTGATACCAATTGAAGGAACTAGATCTAGAGTTTTACAGGTAGATCTTGAAAACTTTTTTAAGATCTTACAGCGAAAGACTTAAATAAATCAAATATTTATTTAAATAAATATGTAAATACCTAGATCTCAGATCTATTACATGATCCAGGTATGATATTAAATCAAAAATTAAAATCAAATAAGAAAGTAAAAGATTGATCAAATCAACCTAGATTTATACTACATCAAATGCATGTATGAAGTTAATAGATCAGAACTATTATCTGAGCAAGTTAGATGTTCTAACTTACTGATCCAGACTTGAGGATGAAGTCATGAGCCGCACACATGTTTGGCCTCTAGGAGTCATCCACACGAGCCTACGATCTTTGATCTGAAGTCCGATGCACGAAATCAGCACAGCATGCTAGTATTGTGCTGATCCTTCAATGGTCGATCTGATGCTTCCTTCTTTAAAATTTAGATTTTCTAAAATAGGAGAAGGAAGATGAGAGTTTACTGATCTGAGTCTCTCTCAGAAAAAACTCAAAAAAAGGAGGAGAGATTGAAAATAAAACAATCCTAAAAGAAGATCATCTTTTTCTTCTCTTTTCTCTCACCTAGACACCTAGCTTGGTGCCTATGGAACCCCCATGCCCAAGGACCCTCTTCCTCTAATTTTTGCACACCCCAAACCTCTCCTAAATCTCTATATATTATAAAAAAATTAAAATAAAATTCATTCAATAAATAGAGAAAAAGAAGAGTCTAAGTTAGATCAAAATCCTAGACTAGGAATATCCAAACATGGAAAGTTGTTGGGGTGCCCAACTCTTGGGTGCCTCCTCCATAATTATTGGTGTGGATCAGAAAGGGAGGGCACACAAAAAAAGAGATTATTTTCATAGAATAAGAGAAGAATTAATTAAAAGAGAGGGCGGCACTCAAGAGAAGGTGTTTTGGTCAACAATGATTCTATCTCATAGAATCCTAAGCAAAACTAACTCCTCTTTTGACTTGGTCTTCCAACGAATTACCATATGAGAAAAGAAGAGAAAGAGGGCATGAGAAGCTATGGGAATGAAGAATTTTTATGTAAGAAATAAAACAAAAAGGGCATGGGGTGTGAGGATTAAGTAGTACAAGTGATAGGGAGTCCTAGTCACACTAGGACTCCTATTTTGATTTGGTCAAACAAGATCTTTTAACCAAATAAAATCAAGATTAAACCAACCCAATTAAATAAGATCCTAATATATTTAAGGATTTAATTAAATTATATTTAATTACTAATCAAATTAAAAAATTGGGTTAATCTGAGTCCTAGTTAGACTAGGACTAGTTCTTCCTTGCACTTAGCTTATCCAATAAACCAATTGAACTTGATCCAATTAAATCCAAACTAAATTTAATTAAATTATATTTAATTAGACTTAATCTTAGCCAATTGACTTAATCAAATTAAGCCAATTAGCAATCTAATTGCTAATCGATCCTCCTGCAATACTTACACTAGGTTAAACACCAATTGTATTGATTGTTTAACCTTAGAACGATTCTTAATCATTAATCAACTATCCGATTAGATCGTAAGCTCTAATGTGTGTGACCTCATAGTTCCAAACCTAAGTCGATAGCATAGAAATAAATTTTTATACTAATTGAAGTGACCATCTAGCAATGATACCCGACGGTCGGATAGGTCGAAGGTGTAGAACACCATACTTAGAACTCATGCGAATATAGTTTCCATATAATTCATCTTTTTGACCATAATGCTCGTAGGATACCTCAGAGTTCAACTGTCAACTCTGATTAGGTTGTCCACATTGTATTTTAAAATATCAAATCCATCTGATAGATTATCCTGGCCAAGATTTTGCTATATTAAAATATAGTGATACATTCTTCTTTAACGCTTGGAGTGATCAATTCCATCTTGATCATACTCCAACTTTACAAGTACTTAACTATGCTCAGAAGCCTTCCATTGCTGAATTAGAAATTCAGTTAGTCCGGTACCAAAGCACAATGAGTTGCTTGCAAGTCACTGAGGTGATCTCAGGTCTAAGGGATACTTATACCTATATCCCATCAGAAATATTCTCGATAGTAGAATGCTCTGGAGTTGGTCACGTTCAATGATGATGTGCCCATACATCTTACTTGTATGTCATACCAGTGTCTCCACACTCCTTGGTTAAGAGGACAACTAATCTATATGGCATATAGCGACCTATGCTCGATAGATGCTATTATCCTAATTAACAATCTATCATTTGGTCGTGAACAAACTTAAGGACTAATCGATAAATTCTCTCTTTATCGAAACTAAATAGTCCTAAAGACTTCATCACAACAATGGAGTTCATTAGAAGATCTAAACTTGTGATGAAAAGGATGCCAAAATATTTTTATTAATTAATAAATTAATTATAATTATAAAATAGCTCAACCATCAACAGACTGACAATTGGCTTTGGGACATAATTTTCAACAGCCGTTCCAACGACCCTTCTATGCCCCTACTATCTTGTTAGGAACAGAAGAAGAACCTCATCCTAACTTGATTAAGACGAAGATTCCATTGTCTAAGATGGGATGAGGGGAGAGATCCTTCCAACAGTCCTTCTGTGCTCCTACTATCTTATTAGGAATAAGAGGAGAATCTCATCCTAACTTGAGCAAGATAAAGACCCCATTGTCTAAGATGGGATGAGGAGAGAGACCCTTCCAATAGCCCTTCTATGCGCCTACTATTCTGTTAGGAACAGGAGGAGAATCTCATCCTAACTTGAGCAAGATGAAGATCCCATTATCTAAGACGGGATGAGGGGAGAGGCCCTTTCAATGGCCCTTCTGTGTCCCTACTATCCTATTAGGAACAGGAGGAGAACCTCATTCTAATTTGAGCAAGATGAAGATCTCATTGCCTAAGATGGGATGAGGGGAGAGGCCCTACCAATGGCTCTTTTGTGTCTCTACTATTCTATTAGGAATAGGAAGAGAACCTCATCCTAAGTTGAGCAAGATGAAGACCTCATTGCCTATGGCAAGATGAGGAAAGAGGTCCTACCAACGATCCTTTTGTGCCCCTACCATCCTGTTAGGAATAGAAGGAGAACCTCGTCCTAACTTGAGCAAGATGAAGATCTCATTGTCTAAGATGAGATTAGGGGAGAGGTCCTTCCAACGGCCCTTCTGTGCCCCTACCATCCTATTAGAAACAAGAGGAGAATCCTGTTCTAACTTGAGCAAGACAAAAATCCTATTGTCTAAGATGGGATAAGGGAAGAGGCCCTTCCAGCGGTCCTTCTGTGCCCCTACCGCTCTGTTAGAAATAGGAAGAGAATCCCATCCTAATATAAGCGAATACTAACCATATCAGGAATAAGAGAAGAACCTCATCCTAATATCCGAGATGGGAGAAAGATCTCATTCTGACATGAATAAGGACCTCCGATTGCCTAAGATAAGAGGAAGACCTCGATCTAATAGAAGTAAAAACCTACCTCGTCAGGAACAAGAGAAAGACCTCATCCTGAGGAGGGAATAGAGTAGAGACCGACCCCATCAAGAAAAAAAATAAAGCTATCAACAGATATTCGATTCACATAGGGCAAAAATGAGGAAAGATATCATTTCATTAAAGTCAAAGTCAAGTACAAAATGAAGGCCTGTAAGATCGATTACAAAAGAAAGAAAGAAAAAGCCGAAGATCTAAGAGGGATTTGATTCCTCAGACTTCAGACTGCCAGCCATCACCAAGGATTCTTTTAGGCTAATGATATCTTCCTCGAGCTCCTTTCTTCTTATCAAGTTATTATGGAACATCCTGTCAGTCCTTTGGTAGTTCTCTTTCGATGCTCGTAGTCTCTTCCTCAGAACCTCAGATTCAGCCTCGGCATCTTTGATAGCTTGCTGTTCACAAACCAATTGAACCTTCAATCATTGAACTTTGACTTTCTCAATCCTAATTGATTCTAAAATTTTGCCCACGATCCTCTTCAAGAAGGCAATCTCTTCTGACTTCCTACTTATACCAGATCAATAATTGTCGGCAAGCTACTGTTGAAGCCGAGCCACATCGCTGTTAGCATCCCAGAGCTACTACTCAAGCTTAGATATTCTTCCACACCAGCCCAACCAGTAGGTCTCAAAGGTAGACTCATTTTCAAATAGCTGCTTCTAGAGCGTAGAGAATCTTTGAGACCAATCCCGTTCGTACCAAACTTTATCGAAAGACTATGGCGAACTCCCTTCCAATAGTTGAATCTTCTTTTTTATCATCTTGAGCTCAACTTTGAGGGAGCTGATCTTCGCAGTCAATGCCCAGGACTTATCATTGGCATTTTTTCTAAGCTCAATCAGCTCTTTCTTAAAATTATCTTTCTTAATGTTGAAGCTCATGAAATCTTTCATGTGTAGCTTGCGGAGGTGAGTGACCTCAATCGTCATCTCTGAAGTATTTTTTCTAGATCTCTAAAGTTCGTCTTTCCATCTTCTTCAACTTTTTTCTTTAGGTGATGAATCTTCCTCTTTAAACTTTTGATTATAGGTTTCAAAGAGATGCCTTAAGGTAGTGGCTCGACATCGTTTGGAGATGACTGGCCTTGACTACGATCATTGGAAGGATTCTAAACAACATCCACCATGACACAAGTGTAAAGAAAAAAAAGTTTGATTTTATTTCTCAAAATGTTTAGCATACATCAAAAACAAAGGAAAAAAAAAGTACAAGTTGACAAAAAATTTTAGACCTCGGTCGATGTAGAAGCGAGCAAGGTTGGTACATCGTTGGCAACCTCGAGCTCGAAAATGGACTCAAGAGCTTCAACTATAGGTTCAGGAGCACCCAGGACAGATTTGGCGATGGAAGATGTGGCACCAGCATTGGAGGGACCGGCTTCCTTGCTGGGTTCATCTGTCAGAAGGTCAAGTTCCACCTCGGGGAAGTTCTTTGCAATCCTTCTCATGTAGATCTCGAACCCCTCTAAGAAAGCTTCCTGGGTGAAAGCAATCTTAATGTCCTCTATTACTTTAGAGGACTTAAAGATCTCGACAGCCCACTCCCTCTCGACACCAACCTCCTCTTCGGCCCTTCTCCTCTTGTCCTCAAAAAGGGTCAAGACTGCCCTCAATCCCATAGAAGCTTTCTCTTCTTTCCACAGTGAATTCCAAAGGTGCTCGACTTCTATAATTTGTATCTTTGAGGCCACCTTCAAATGATCAATCTGAAGGAAAATCCTGATTTCTCAGATCAGGTTCGTTCAGATCTAATCGGATCAAGAGATATATTTCAAAATTTTTTCTCTTTGATCTGAATCAAATTTGGGATGTTTTAGATCTAATTTTTATTATTTTAATAATTAAAATAAAATATAGATAAATTAAATTATATTTAATTTATCTTTATGTAGGGTAATCCTATTACCCGTTGATGATCCTGTAAGCAGTGGAAGGTTCTGGATCTAGCCAAGCAAGTGCCTGGCCTCTACCGATATCCACTCGAACAGGATTTGGAGATCCTCTTCTTCTCTATCATGTCTCTAAAAATTAGATCTGAATCTAATTTGGAGGATCTTCAAAATAACTTTCGAAGATCAGCAATTATCTTTTGTAGTAGCGCAGCCTTCTAGCTTTCTGTCATCTTTCTTTCGTCTGGATTATACCAACTTAGATCCCAAACTACTTTGGGTGTGGAGAGGAGAGGGAGAAGATGGACTTTGCATGGAGGAGGAGGAGAGAGGTAGCCTTGGGGCATGGGGTATTTTCATATACTCCTTGAGTTGGGTGCATGGTCTTATTTATAGACTATACGTGATCCAACTCCTCTTCTTCCCAACCAATCACAACTCTTTGTGAAATCAGATCTAAATCTGATTGATGAGAATAGAGTCCCTTGGATTCATCCTTAGATGGCGCCTAAGACCAGTCAAAATTGATTCTTAGGAGGAGTCTAATCAGAATCCAAAAATATGGAGTCCCTATCCAACAGGGACTCTTGGGCATCTCTAGCTTGGGTGCACGCCACCCTTGGCATGTGCCCTCCTCCTTGCCAGGTTTTAGTAGGGGGACAAGCCCCCACCTGCTCTCCAATAGGTGCATGATACGTGGATAGAAGTCAAAATATCAATGGTCAATATTTGACCAGTCAAAGGTCAACTTTTGACCAAAGTCAAAGAATGAGAAATGGCAGATGACCAAAAATGGCAGATATTGTCTTACAAAATAAGACAACCCTTTTGTGATCAGGACAGGCTCTAGTTAGACCAAGTGAAGGCCTTTGATTGAGCACAAACTCCTTTGGCTTAGTCGGGACAACTATTTATGATAGTAAAAGAAGAACGTTAGGTTCAATCGAGTGCTAGCACGATTTTCTTGAACCTAATTGAATCTCATTCAGATCAATTGAACTGGATCAGTTCAATTGATGATCACCAGATTCAAACCCTTGTTTGTGTGATCCAGTTAGGTTCAGTTCTGTATGGTAATGGGATATGTCATGATCTCTATCATCGACATCATCGAAACTCCTTTCGATGGATCAGAACTCTTCTGATTCGAACAGCTAGAATGATCGATCATCTAAATCATTCTAATTGCTCCCAAAATCCACCAGTGACACCTAGCAGTATATGGTGGCAACCCATCAGAGCTGAATGCGAACCTCTTGGTGCAGCTACCTGTGTGATTAAGTTCTTCTATCTTGAGCCCCGATCAGATTAGGGTTAAGGTGAACTCGTCAAACCCTAGTTTCTGTCATATGATGTAATCATTCGATTCAAGTCCTGATGTGAAAATCTAAATAGAAACTCTTTCTATTATTTCACTCTGCCATGGCCATGGGCTTCTGGACTTGATTCTCATGATCATCATAGGGCTGCTCCTCTACCACCGAGGTAGATAGATTCCATCTTGATGCAATCCAGTTCCTACAATGAACATGCTATAGCCAACATACACCTCAGGGTTCCATATGGCTAGGAGATCGAGTAATGGTGTAGTCAAACTATAACACCCTCAAGGTGAACTGCCGATGCACCTCAGGTCAAAGAACCAGACACACCACTGCAGCATCGAGTCAGTCATTGACGAGAAGGTAGACTTCCTAATGACTACTCGAGGTGGTCACGCTCAGTGCCCTCGTTCTCTAACGAGTACCTGTACTCTCGCTCCGGTGTCTCCACACCGTAGACTCAAGACTCATCTACTAAAGAGAAGCGATTGTACACCAACCTTCTGGATCAATCACCATCCTCGTGATGATCCTATGGTCGGAAGCATTTTATGAGTTAATAATGATTATTCATGTCTTAAATTTTCAACTCTTGAAAATATGAATTATCATTACCATTAACTCAAAGGATGTATCACAGACACTAAATACACATATGTGATAGAAAATAACCCATTTTATTGATTATAGTCAAAATTATAATTTTGCCCCTAGAAGTGTATTACAAGTGTCAGCCAATTCTGGCTTCTAGGGCACATATATCTAACAATCTCCCACTTGTCCTAAAGCCAATTGGCTACAAGTCTAAGTCCCATCTTCTCAAGGTGGGCTTCGATCTTCTGCTGGCCCAACGGCTTTGTAAGTGGGTCTGCCACATTATCTGTGGAGTTGACTCTCTTGACCTCGACATAACCCTTCTCGAGGTAATCATGGATGAGGTGGTATCTCCGCTCAATGTGCTTGGATTTTTGGTGAGACCTCGGCTCCTTAGCAAGGGCTATGGCGCCATTGTTGTCACAGTATACAGAGGAATGGCATCTGATGGCATTACTCCAATTTTTGCAGCAAACTTCTTGTACCAGAATGCTTCCTTCGCAGCCTCTGATGCAGCGATATATTCTGCTTCCATGGTGGAATCTGCTATCACGATTTGCTTGGAAACTCTTCCAGCTGACAGCACCACCATTGCACACAAACAGACTCCCAGATGTCGACTTTCGATCATCTATATCGGACATGAAATTCGAGTCTGTGTATCCCTGGACTTGGAGTTCTCCATTACCAAAGACCAACATCATATCCTTAGTTCTTCTCAAGTACTTAAGGATACATTTCATAGAAGTCCAGTGTTCTTCACCTGGATTTGACTGATATCTGCTTGTGACACTCACAGCATGGGCTATATCAGGTCGTGTACATAGCATGGCATACATGAGGCTCCCTATTGCAGAAGCATAAGGGATCTTGCTCATGCGTTCTATTTCCTCAGGTGTGCTAGGGCACATCTTCTTGGAAAGATGAATACCATGTCTGAAGAAGGTATTAATCCCCTCTTAGAGTTTTCCATACTAAACCTCTTTAGTACTTTCTCTATGTACATCTTCTGTGAAAGTCCTAGCATCCTATTCGGTCTATCCCTATAGACCTTAATTCCTAGAATAAAGGATGCTTCACCTAGGTCTTTCATGGAGAATTCCTTGGACAACCATATTTTGACTGTCGTCAATCATGGGAATATCATTCCCAATAAGGAGGATGTCATCCACGTACAATACGAGGAAGACAACAGCGCTCCCACTGACCTTTTTGAAGACACATGGTTCCTCTTCATTTTTGATGAAACCAAACTTTTTGATCACATCATTGAAATGAGTGTTCCAGCTCCGAGATGCTTGCTTAAGTCCATATATGGACCTTTGCAGCTTGCAAACCTTGTGATCAGTATCACTGGATGTGAAACCTAGCGGCTGTTCCATATAGATATCTTCCTCAAGATATCCATTTAAGAATGCCGTTTTCACATCCATTTGCCATATTTCATAATCGAAATAGGCTGCAATGGCAAGCAATGTGCGGATGGATTTTAGCATAGCCACTGGGGAAAAGGTATCCTGATAGTCAATGCCTTCGCGTTGACTATAACCTTTTGCCACTAGTCTAGCCTTGAATGTCTCCACATTTCCATCTGCACCAATCTTTCTCTTGAAGATCCATTTACACCCAATAGGTACTATACCTTCTGGTGGATCTACCAAGGTCCAGACTTGGTTTGAGTGCATCGAGTCAATTTCTGACTGCATTGCCTCTAGCCATTTCTTGGAGTCGATATCTGATATCGCCTCATTGTAGGTTTTGGGATCATCACCATGAGCACCATTACCTACGAGGAATATTTTCTCTACTTCCTCTGAAATAATACCTAAGTATCTTTCAGGGAGGACGGAAAACTCTTTCCGATCTACGAGGTGGAGGAGGTAGTGTTCTTATTGGCTCAACCTGATTTGGTTCCAATTGGTCCTTAGCTCGTTGTACTTGTGAGACTTTCTCATCAAGCTTAATCTGCTTTCCAATGCCGCTATCTTGAATAAACTATTTTTCAAGAAAGATGGCATGTCGACTCACAATCACATTGTGGTCTTCTAGAATGTAGAAATAGTATCCTAATGACTCTTTAGGATATCCTATGAATCGAGCTCTAAAGGACCTAAACTCTAACTTGTCCGCTTGTTGTCTTTTGACATGAGCCGGACAACCCCAAATTCTGAGATGACTCAGACTTGGTTTCTTACCGTGCCATATCTCATACGGTGTGGTAGGAACGGATCTTAGAGGAAACCCTATTCAGTAGATAAATTGAAGTTAACAATGAATGTCCCCAAAAAAAAATCAGGAAGGTCTGTGAAGCTCATCATGGATCGGACCATATCCAATAGAGTCCGATTTCTCCATTCTGAAACCCCATTGAGTTGAGGTGTTCCTGGTGGAGTCCATTGAGAGACTATGCCATTTTTCTTGAGATAGTCTAGGAATTCTCGGCTAAGGTATTCACCTCCTCGATCTGATCGAAGAACCTTAATGGTTTTTCAGTTTGTTTTTCTACTTCATGTCTGAATTCTTTGAACTTTTCAAAAGCTTCAGACTTATGTCTCATAAGATACACATACCCATACCTAGATAGATCATCGGTAAAGGTAATGAAGTAGACAAAATTGCCTCTAGCCGGCACATCAAATGGGCCGCACACATCAGTATGTACTAGGGCAAGGAGATCTGTGGCCCTTTCCCCATGTCCTACAAAAGGAAAGTTTAGTCATTTTGCCTTGAAGACAAGATTCACAAGTTGGATATGACTCGGAAGTCAATGGACTCAATAGCCCATTTTTCTCCAATTTGTTGATCCTATCTTCTGCTATATGACCTAATCTTAGGTGCCATAGATATCTATCATTTGGACTATCCCTAGGTTGTTTGGCATTCACGTTTTGCTCGATAGTTAGAATAGGTACATCAATATGTAGCTGATAAAGATCGTTAATAAGAAAACCATTTGCAATTTTATTTCTTTCATAAAGAATGTTACAATGGTCCTTAAAGAAGGTAATCACATAGCCTTCTAGTGCTAAGCATGAAATAGAAATCAAATTTCTGCTAGCTGCAGGCACATAATAACAGTCTTTCAAAACTAAGTCTAAACCAGATGGTAATCGAAGAGGGTATGTTTCCACCACCACTGCAGCAACTCTTGCTCCATTACCGATGCGTAGGATCATGTCTCCATCCCTCAGCCTCCTGCTATCCTCAAGATCCTGCATGAAAGTGCACAGATGAGCACTAGAACCAGAGTCAAGCACCCAACTGGATGCAGAAGAAACCATAAGGTTAGACTCAATAACGAGCATACCTCCAGAAGGACCTTCCTTCTTGTTCTTCAGGGTGGCCAGGTAAGTAGGGCAGTTTCGCTTCCAATGGCCATCGCTGTTGCAATGGAAATACTTTCCTTTGACATCGGACCTTCTTCTTTGGCTCTGCCTTCTTCTTCTTTTCTCCTTCTACCTTTGCTTTTTCGCAGACTTCTTTTTCTTTTCAGAAGACTTTCTTTTGGAAGAAGTCCGATTCCATAGCAAGAACTGAGCCTTTAGAACCTTTCATAGAAAGCTCAGCGGTAACCAGCATATTCATTAATTCGGCCAAGGAATTTTGAAGTTTATGCATGTGGTAATTCATGATGAATTGCCCATATGCATCAGTCAAGGATTGCAGAATAATATCATTCTGCAGATCCAAGTCTAACTTCACATCGAGCTTCTCAAGCTCTTCCAAGTCCTTGATCATCATCAGACAGTGATCTTGGACTGATTGCCCATCATGCATCTTAGCCTTAAAAAGTCATTTTGTGACTTGATACTTGGCTGCGTGACTCTGTTCACCAAACATCTCTTGCAGGTGAGCCAACATTTGGTGAGTAGTCATGATATCTTCATGTTGGCACTGGAGCTCATCAGACATCGAGCCCAACATGTAATATCTGGCCTTATTATCTTCGTCTATCCATTTTTCTAGAGATGCTCTCTATTCAGTGGATGGACGGACTGGTAAGGTGGGAGGGTCCTGGTCCAATATATGGGTTAACTTCTCAGAATCCAAAATAATTTTGTAGTTCCTGAGCCAATCTTTATAATTGGGTTTGATCAGTCTATGTGTGTCCAGGATACGTGCTAATGGGTTGGACGCAGATATTTTCCTATAGAGAGTCAAAGATTCTAGTTAGATACTGTAATTATGACTTGACCAATTTATTTAGAAATTTTATTTTTAAATAAATTAGCTCCTACTATTTTCTCGGATCCCTACACTCCCTCTGTAGAGATGCGAAAATCTTCATGATTAATGATTTCTAGTGGGTGGTGCGGTCTCACCAACTGACTCATCATCTCACCTAACAATTATTGGTGATGGGTTAGCCAATGAGTGAACAACTCTTGTTCAATGATTCTCTAATCATGGTGCACCCAAACTTGGTCTCTAATTCATGAAGGAATATTGATCCACTCCTTAGTTAAGTCAAACCAATCATTTGCATAGACTGAATTTCTAATTGAGTCTCTCACCATATTTGGAATATTGAGCCTAACTCATCCTTCAGCCTATAGCATCCAATGCCTAATAGACATGGTTGCTTCTTTCCGGTGTAACTGAGCCACTGTATCCAGCTAAGAACAATCAACCTCTAGAAGGGCCCGCACATCTATAATGGTGGAAGACCTTAGACTTAATCTTTTCTTAGGGAGAATTAATTCAAAACTCATTAAACTAGATACTTCAAAATCTTGGCTCTGATACCAGTTGAAGAAAAATTCTGATTTTTCGGATCAGGTTCATTAAGATCTGATCGGATCAAGAGATATATTTCAATTTTTTTTTTGATCTAAATTAGATTTAGAATATTTCAAATCTAATTTTTATTATTTTAATAATTAAAATAAAATATAGATAAATTAAATTATATTTAATTTACTTTTATGTAGGATAATCCTATTACCCATTGACGATCCTATAAGCAGCAAAAGGTTCTGGATCTAGCCACGCAAGTGCCTGGCCTCTATCGGTATCCACTCAAATTAGATCTGGAGATCCTCTTCTTCTTTATTACATCTCCAAAAATAAGATCTAAATCTGATTTGGAGGATCTTAAAAACAACTTTCGAAGATCAACAGTTGTCTTTTGCAACAGCGCAACCTTCTAGCTTTCTATCGCTTTTCTCTTGCCTTGATTGTACCAACTTAGATCTCAAACTACGTTGAAAGTGGAGAGGAGAGGGAGAAGATGGACTTGGCATAGAGGAGGAGGAGAGAGGCAGCCTTGGGGTGTGGGGTATTTTCATATACTCCTTGAGTTGGGCGTAGGGTCTTATTTATAGACTATGCATGATCCAACTCCTATTCTTCCTAACCAATCATAACTCTTTGTGAAATCAGATCTAAATCTGATTGAAAAAAATAGAGTTCCTTGGATTCATCCTTAGATGGTGCCTAAAACCAGTCAAATTTGGTTCTTAGGAGGAGTCTAATCGGAATCCAAAAAGGAGATGGAGTCCCTGTCCAACAGGGACTCCTGGGCGTCTCCAGCTTGGGCGCATGCCACCCTTGGCGTGTGCCCTCCTCCTTGCCAGGTTCTGGTAGGGGGACAAGCCCCCCCAGCTCTCCAATAGGTGCATGACATGTGGACAAAAGTCAAAGTATCAATGGTCAATATTTGACCAGTCAAAAATCAACTTTTGACCAAAGTCAAAGGACGAGAAATGGCAGGTGACCAAAAATGGTAGGTATTATCTTACAAAATAAGACAACCCTTTTCTGATCAGACAGGCTCCAGTCAGACCAAGTGAAGGCCTCTGATTGAGCACAAACTCCTTTGGCTCAGTCAGGACAACTATTTATGATAGTAAAAGAAGAACGTTAGGTTCAATCGAGTGCTAGCACGATTTTCTTGAACCTAATTGAATCTCATTCAGATCAATTGAACTGGATTCAGTTCAATTGATGATCACCAGATTCAAATCCTTGTTTGTGTGATCCAGTTAGGATTCAGTTCTGTATGGTAATGGGATATGTCATGATCTCTATCATCGACATCATCGAAACTTCCTTTCGATGGATCAGAACTCTTCTGATTCGAACAGCTAGAATGATCGATCATCTAAATCATTCTAATTGCTCCCAAAATCCACCAGTGACACCTAGCAGTATATGGTGGCAACCCATCAGAGCTGAATGCGAACCTCTTGGTGCAGCTACCTGTGTGATTAAGTTCTTCTATCTTGAGCCCCGATCAGATTAGGGTTAAGGTGAACTCGTCAAACCCTAGTTTCTGTCATATGATGTAATCATTCGATTCAAGTCCGATGTGAAAACCTAAATAGAAACTCTTTCTATTATTTCACTCTGCCATGGCCATGGGCTTCTGGACTTGATTCTCATGATCATCATAGGGCTGCTCCTCTACCACCCAGGTAGATAGATTCCATCTTGATGCAATCCAGTTCCTACAATGAACATGCTATAGCCAACATACACCTCAGGAATTCTGTATGGCTAGGAGATCGAGTTGTAGTGTAGTCAAACTATAACACCCTCAAGGTGAACTACCGATGCATCTCAGGTCAAAGAACCAGACACACCACTACAGCATTCGAGTCAGTCATTGATGAGAAGGTAGACTTCCTAATGACTACTCGAGGTGGTCACGCTCAGTGCCCTCGTTCTCTAACGAGTACCTATACTCTCACTCCGGTGTCTCCACACCGTAGACTCAAGACTCATCTACTAAAGAGAAGTGATTGTACACCAACCTTACAGATCAATCACCATCCTCATGATGATCCTATGGTCGGGAGCATTTTATGAGTTTATAATGATTATTCATGTCTTAAATTTTCAACTCTTGAAAATATGAATTATCATTACCATTAACTCAAAGGATGTATCATAAACACTAAATACACATATGTAATAAAAAATAACCCATTTTATTGATTATAATCAAAATTATAATTTTGCCCCTAGAAGTGTATTACAAGTGCCAGCCAATTCTGGCTTCTAGGGCACATATATCTAACACAACCTTGGCCCTAGCCCTTTCATTCTCCACCTGAGCCTCCTGAAGGGCTTTGGAAGCCTCAGTCTGATGGAGATTGACTGCCTTCGAATGGACAAACAAGTAATGCCCCAGCTATGGGATAGCAAAAAAATTTGAGTCAGAACTCTAGAAGTGTACCCTGCTTTCGATCAAGTTCGAAAAAGTTGGTTACCTTAAGAAAGATAGTAAAAGACTCTACGAACCTCTCCGCATTCTTCGTCCGAACCATCTTATTAATGATGTGTGGGAGGATGCTGCCCCTCATCAGAGATTGAATGACCTTCCAGTCGTCCAAAGAAGCTTGCTCCTAGATAGAGCCTTCGCCACCTGAGTTTTCGGTCATCCTCCTTGTCTTCTTTCTGACAACCTTCTTCTTCCCCTTCTTCTTCTCGATGACCTCATCCTAATCAAGAGGTGCAGGGTTGGCATCCTCATTGGGCAAGGTCGGGCTTGGTACTGTCATGATAGTTTTGAGGGCGAGCACGGCCTGGATCAGCATGATCGGGATTGGCTCTTCGGTGCGAGCCTTCTTCGATGGCTCTTCGGTGGTGCTGCCCTTTCTCTTCAAGGATGCGATCCCCTTCGATAGATGATTTTGCTCCTTAGGAGTCATCGCTGTGGTAAAAAAAAAGTTAAAGTCAGAAAAAGAAAGGAGGCCATGTACAATTGATAGGTCATAGAGAACTACCTATCGGATTAAGAGGACTAAGATCAAAGTTGAATAAGGTCTGATCATCTAGTAGCCTGAAAATTGAGGGAGCTCGAAAATTCTTTAGTTTATCAGCTAAGTCCCAATTCTTTTTCTCAAGTTCAGGAGTTCAATGGATTGAATCCTTTTTGTCTCCCTAGAAAGAAAATCCTATCTCTAAAGAAGGATATAAGATGAAGAAGAACTTCTCCTTTCAATTATGAATGGAATGTCGAACTGGAGAGCGACGTACCATCAAATTTTGATGGTTGGATGGTATTTGAAGGTGAAGAAGTTGCGAAATAAGAAGATGGAAGGTTGGACATCGGCCATAACAAATAAAAAGAGAAACTCTATGATGAACTTAAATGAATTTGATGCCATAGCGGTAAAGAAAATATTTAAGAACTTAAATACATGTACTATAAAAGAATGTATTGACAGTCGAAGTCCTATACGGAAGGTTTCAATATACAAACAAGTTCGGCCAGGAGGAGGGGAATAGGCTTGGTCACTAGATCCGGGTAGTTCAAGCTCATACTCAGAAGAAATTTCGAACTAGATCCTAAACAATGAAAGATCTTCAGGTCGAAGTTTGCAGGGAATAGTATCAGGGATGAAGGGCGGTCAAGATACTTCTATGGGTTCAAGATTCTTATGGGGAAGATCTATCAATGCCAAGTGAGTCGAGCTCCAAGACCAAATTAATCAGGATCCTTCAGAGGACATGTGGATCAAACTAAAGCAAAAATTTTTTTCTAAAAAATTAAGAAAAATAAGATTCGAGACTCTCGTGAAGAAACCAGATGGACAAAAATGCTAAAAGATAGGAATAATCAAAAAGAAAGATTCAGAAATTGACCTAAGTCAATGGGGGAGAACGGAGAGATGGCGAGCTCGATGAAAATCGAATGAGGGGACCCTTAAGAATCAAAGAAGATGGTGGAAGGCACTAATATTCTAGAGCAAGAAGGAGATGAAGATCAGAAGGAAAAGAAAAGAAATCAGGATGAATTAAAATCCAAGAGGAAAAAGATGAGCTTAAATAACCGCAAGAGTCCGAGATGGTCTCGATTGCAGGTCTTCGTGGACCAACCTCAAGTTGACATGTATCTTGCCCATTATGGTAGAGAGGTGGCAATGAACAAAACTTTTATTGTGCCATACCTCGGGCAACATTTCGATGAGGGTTTCAAAATTTATCCTTTTGGGTCATCTCGTATTTAAGAAGTTTCGATGCTAGTGCAATAAATGCCAAAACCTCCTTTTCGATGGACGCAAAAAAAGAAAAAAGACTTCAGCATTCCGGCATTCACGTTTCTTTACTCCCTTCCTTCAAATTTCGAACTCGATAGTAGTGGGACTTGTGTTAAGGGCAAACCCTCGTCTGCCGAAGTTTGATGGGATGCCAAGTCTAGGGGTGACCTTGCCCGATGGTGATAACCATGGCTAACTTTGGCCAGTGAGGAATTCCTTCTTAGCGCCAAGATCGTAGACCTCCGACTTAGACTTGTTGGCCAACCTTCCGTATTTCGATCACCAACTTTTTCAAATAACTTCATAATCTATAAGGTCTTATGAATTTCACCTAGACGAGCTCGAACGGTGATGGCAGTCTTCTAAGCAATCAAGTGTTCGAATCTGACACAGCCTAGCTTGACTATAGAGCCTCTTCATGGATGAACTTCGGCAATCTATGAAGAGTAGAGGATCTCTAAATTCTCGTATCGAGAATTTTGAATATGTAGGAAAAAGGGTCCTGTCCTCCTTATTAGCCCTCAGACAACCCTAAGAATAGCTGAGCTTCAAAGAAATGGATGAGTTATAAGAGTATCCTAATTGTTCACCCCTTACGACTGTCGACTGAGTTCTCTCATCAATCAAACTCCTCTCAATTGCCAAACAGCCACCTAAAAGCCAAATTTCCTCCAACCTCCAGTCTACCAGACTCCTCCAACGTATACCTACTGGACTTCTCCACCAGTCTCCTTCCAGATGATCTCCTCCAGTCACACCCCTTCCGGACGATCTCCTCCAATTGCATCCCTTCCAGACGATCTTCTCCAATTGCACTTCTTTCGGATGATGTCCTCTAGTCGCATTTCCATCGAATAATTTTCTCTAGCTAAACTCATTATAAACAAATTTTTTTTGATTAATAGACAAGCTCCTTCCAGTTGGCCAAGGAGCTTCCTCCAGTCGAACTCCTTCCAATCACCTAAGTAAGCTCCTTCCAGTCACCCAAGTAGGCTTCCTCCAGCCAAATTTCTTACTATCACCTAGAAGGACCTCGTCCTCTATGTGAATTCAGCTCCTAGCTCAAGATAAACTGATCATTATGTGGATAACCTCGAAGAAGTCTGAACTTCTTCAAAACTATTATGGTATGAAGCTCTTCATCACTGATAGGTGCTCCAACCGAGCTCTAGGCATTGCTCTCCAACAGGCTGACACGTCACGATAATGGATACTATCCTCTATAATAAACTTTACATGATCCTGAATGGTCCACTACCAGGTAGCTACAGCAGTCACCATCAGTTTGTTATAAGCTCCATTAATAAAAGAAATCCTTCAGATACGTTTTTCGGGAGACTCTCATTTTTCTTCTCATTACTCTGCTCAATTTTTTGAGCACTTCATTTCTATTGGCCAAAAGAGCTGACTTCATCATTAGAGGGTCTTGCCGGAGCCACCACCCCTAACTCTAGTATTTGATATATGTGTGCCCTAGAAGCCAGAATTGGCTGACACTTGTAATACACTTCGAGGGGCAAAATTATAATTTTGACTATAAATAATAAAATGGATTATTTTCTATCACATATGTATATTTAGTGTCTATGATACATTCCTTGAGTTAATGGTAATGATAATTTTTATTTTCAAGAGTTGAAAATTTAAGACAAGAATTTTCATTATTAACTTATAAAATGCTTCTGACCGTAGGATCTTCATAAGGATAGTGATTGATCCAAAAAAAAAGTGTACAATCGCTTCTTTATAGTAGATGAGTCTTGAGTCTACGGTGTAGAGACATCGAAGTGAGAGTATAGGTACTCATTAGAGAATGAGGGCACTGAGCGTGACCACCTCGAGTAGTCATAAGGAAGTCTACCTTCTCGTCGATGACTGACTCGAAGCTACAGTGGTGTGTCTGGTTCTTTGACCTGAGGTGCATCGGTAGTTCACCTTGAGGGTGTTATAGTTTGACTACACCATGACTCGATCTCCTAGCCATTCGGAACCCTGAGGTGTATGTTGGCTATAGCATATTCATTATAGGAATTGGATTGCACTAAGATGGAATCTATCTACCTCGGTGGATGAGGAGCAGCCCTATGATGATCATGAGAATCAAGTCCATAAGCCCATGGCCATGGTAGAGAGTGAAATAATAGAAAGAGTTTCTATTAAGATTTTCACATCAGACTTGAATCGAATGATTAAATCATATGATAGAAATTAGGATTTGATGAGTTCACCTTAATCCTAATCTGATCGGGGCTCAAAATAGAAGAACTTAATCACACAAGTAGCTGCACCAAGAGGTTCATTTTCAATTTTGATGGGTTGCCACCATATACTGCTAGGTGTCACTAGTGGATTTTGGAAGCAATTAGAATGATTTAGATGATCGATCGTTCTAGTTGTTTGAATCAGAAGAGTTCTGATCTAACGAAAGGAGTTTCGATGATGTTAATGATGGAGATCACGACATATCCCATTACCATATAGAACTGAACCTAACTAGATCATAGAAATAAGGGTTTGGATCTAGATATCATCAATTGGACTAATCCAGTTCAACTGATTTGAATTAGATTCAATTAGGTGTAAGAAAATCATGCTAGCACACGATTGAGCCTAACATTCTTCTTCTATTATCATTTGAAGTTGTCTCGATTGAGCCAAATATGTTTGTACTCACTTAGGTATCTTTATCTAATTTGACTGAAGCTTGTTCAGGTCAGAAAAGGATTGTCTTAATTTGTGAGATAAATTTTAGACAAGACCTACCTTTTTTCATCATCTGCTAATTCTTGTCCTTTGATTTTGGTCAAACGTTGATCTTTGACCCTTGGACATCTGCCCATGTGTCATGCACTTATTGGAGAGCAGATAGGGGCTTGTCCCCTCACTAGAATTTGGAAAAAAGGGGGCACATGCCTAGGATGGCGTGCGCCTATGGATAGGGATGCTTGGAGTCCCATACGGATGGGACTCTAGGTTACTTCTTGGATTCAAACTAGGTGATCCTTACCTATAGACTTTGACAAGTCTAAGGCGTCATCTAAGGATGAATCTATGGGACTCTCATCTGATTAGATTAAGTGATGTCATTCCATCAATCAGATTTAGATTTGATTGCACGAAGCAATGCGATTGGTCGGGGTGATACAGTACTGCATGGCACAGCAGGGTCTATAAATAAACCCTATCTGCACCCAACCAGAAGAGACCCTTCTCCTAGCCATGCCCCAAGGCTGCCCCTCTCCCTCCTTCATGCCATCTTCTGATCCTCTCTCTTCTCTCCATGCCCAAGGGAAGTTGGGCATGAGTTTGGTGCGATTCAGGCAATCGAAAGGCGACGAGAAAGCAAGAAGGTAGCCCTACTACAAGAGACAGCAACACATCTTCAAAAGGAGTTTTGAAGATCCTCCAAATCAGATCCAGATATAATTTTTGAAGAAAAGAAAGAGAAGGAAAAGATCTCTAGATCCAACCTGAGTGGATATCGGTAGAGGCTAGGCGCTTGCATAGCTAGATCCAGAACCTCAAGCAATCAGCAGGATCATCAACAGATAATCGAATTACCCAAAATCAAAGTAACATTAATTTAGATTTAATTTAATTTAATTTTTTTATTTATTAGATCATAAAATTAGATCTAAAAAATATCAGATCTGATCTAGATCTAAGAGAAAATTTTTGAAATATGCCTCTTGATCTAATCAGATCTGAACGAACCTGACCCAAAAAAATCTAATTTTCTCCTTCAACTAGTATCAGAGCCAGGTTGCATAAAATTTATCTAGATCTGATTTAATATAATAAATTAGTGATTTTAGTTATCACATGAGATATGATTAGATCTAAAATTAGAAAATTAAAAAATTAAAATTAATTAATCTAGATCTGAAATGTATGAGATACGTAACTAGATCAGGAATAGAATTATTCTATGTATAGTCTAGTATAATCATAATTTTTATTTGATTAAATATGATTTTAAGATTTATTTATTCACTATTTTTTGATCTTATAAATATTATAATTAGATCTAAAAATATAAAATAAATTAAATTTAATTTGTTCATATGAGATATGATAGTTGCATGTTTAGACTAGTTGTAGAATAGTTCTACGAAAGGATTTAGATTAAATTTTATTTAATGTGATCAAATTTAAATTTAATTTTTTAGATGATTATGAGATAATTTAGATCTAAAAAACATACATGATATGATGTATGAATAAACATATTTTAATTAGATCAAATTTTTATATGAGATATATGCTTAGATCTAATTAGTTTTGTAGATTAGTTGTATTTTTGATTAAGGCATTTCCCTTGGCCGTCCGATCATAAGAATAAAATAAGATTTAAAGATCCTCTCCTCTCATTCGATGGGATGTTCTTATGATGTGTAGGGGTGCATTTATCCTTAATCAAAAATTGAAAAACTTACTTTCTACAAAACCCTAGAATCTTATTTACATATTTTATTTATGAATCCTAAATTTAATTAAGAATTAAGATTATAAAATATATTAGATATAAAATTAAGAATTTTAGATCTAAGACATATTCATAATATTGGGTTCGAGCTTGGGTAGCTCAATTTGGTCTAGCGGTTGATCAAACTAAATCAAGAGTTGGTTAGATGGGATCAACAGTGCTTAAATTGATCAGTCTAATAGGATTAAGTCTGGGTCAAGATCGAGTCATGTGAGTGATCGATCAAGCTAAGATCTAATTAGGCTCAGTGGTTAGAGTCTGGATTATAGGCTAACCCGATTGGTTCTGGCTCAATAATTTGGTGTCTAAGGTAAGTTTGGCAGATACGATTGACTGATTTTTAATTAAGAGCTACTCGACTCGAATGCATTCTTGTCGAGTTAATGGCATATCCCTTCCACCGGTCTCACTTATCTGGCCATATTTGTTGACTCAGTTCTGATCTGAGGTGGTCAATAATTTGAGCTAACCCATGCCACTAGGTTAGTCATAATTGTTATGACTATGTCAAGTCTAGTTTAATGAGACCTAAATCAAATCTTCCTAAGAAAAGATTAAGTCTGAGGTCTTCCACCATTGTAGATGTGCGGGCCCTTCCTGGGGTTGATTGTTCTCGACTGGATACAGTGGCTCAGTTGCACCAAAAGATGCAACCATGTCTATTAGGCATTGGATGCTATAGGCTGGAGGATGGAGTTGGGCTCAATATTTCAGATACGGTGAGAGACCCAATTAGGAAATTCAATCTGTGCAAATGGATGGGTCTGACTTAACTAAGGAGTGGATCAATATTTCAGACACATGGTGAGATTCATGAATTAGAGACCAAGTTTGGGTGCACCATGATTAGAGAATCATTGAACAAGAGTTGTTCACTCATTGGCTAACCCATCACCAATAACTGTTAGGTGAGGTGATGAGTCAGTTGGTGGGACCGCACCACCCACTAGAAATCATTAATTATGGAGATTTTTGCATCTCTATAGAGGGAGTGTAGGGATCCGAGAAAATAGTGGGAGCTAATTTATTTAAAAATAAAATTTTTAAATAAATTGATTAAGTCTTAATTATAATATCTAACTAGAAACTTTGACTCTCTATAGAAAAATGTCTACATCCAACCCACTAACATGTATCCTGGACACCCATAGACTGACCGAACCAAATTACAAGGATTGGCTCCAGAACTTCAAAATTATTTTGGATTTTGAGAAGTTAACTCATGTACTGGACCAGGATCCTTCCACCTTACCAGCTCGTCCATCCATTGAACAGAGAGCATCTCTGAATAAGTGGATAGACAAAGATAATAAGATCAGATACTACATGTTAGGCTCGATGTCTGATGAACTTCAGCACCAACATGAAGATATCAAGACTGCTTGCCAAATATTGGCTCACCTATAGGAGATGTTTGGTGAACAGAGTCGTGCAGCCAAGTATCAAGTCACTAAACGACTGTTCAAGGCTAAGATGCATGATGGACAGTCAGTCCAAGATCATTATCTAATGATGATCAAGAACTTAGAAGAGTTTGAGAAGCTTGGAGTGAGGTTGGACTTGGATTTACAGAATGATATAATTCTACAATCCTTGACTGAAGCGTATGGACAGTTCATCATGAACTACCATATGCATAAACTTCAAAATTCCTTGGCAGAACTTTGGAACATGCTGGTTACTGCTGAGCTTTCCATGAAAGATTCTAAAGGCTCAGTGCTTGCTATAGAACGGACTTCTTCCAAGAGAAAGTCTTTTGGAAAGAAGAACAAGTCTATGAAAAGACAGAAGGTGGAAGGAGAAAAGAAGAAAAAGGCAGAGCTGAAGAAGAAGGCCGCTGATAAAGAAAAGTATTTTCATCGCAACAATGATGGCCATTGGAAGCGAAACTGCCCTACTTACCTAGCTACCCTAAAGAAGAAGGAGGCAGATCGTTCTGGAGGTATACTCGTTATTGAGTCTAACCTTACAGTTTCTTCTGCATCTAGTTGGGTGCTTGACTCTGATTCTAGTGCTCACTTGTGCACTTCTATGTAGGGTCTTGAGGATAGCAGGAGGCTGAGGGATGGTGAGATGATCCTACACATCGAAAATGGAGCAAGAGTTGCTACCGTGGCCATGAAAACATACCCTCTTCGACTACCATCTGATTTAGACTTAGTATTAAAAGACTGTTATTATGTGCCTGCAGCAAGTAGGAATTTGATTTCTATTTCTTGCCTTGCATTAGAAGGCTATGTAATTAGTTTTCTTAAGGACCATTGTAACATTCTTTATGAAAAAAATAAAATTGTAAGTGGTTTCCTTATTAACGATCTTTATCAGTTACATGTTGATGTATCTATTTTTAATTTTTGAGAAAAATGTGCATGCCATAAAATCAAAATGAGTTAGGGATAGTTCAAACAATAGATATCTATCGCACCTAAGACTAGGTCATATAGCAGAAGATAGGGTTAACAAATTGGAGAAAATTGGGCTATTGAGTCCGTTGACTTTCGAGTCATATCCAATTTATGAATCCTATCTTCATGGCAAAATGACTAAGCTCCCTTTTGTAGAACATAGGGAAAGGGCGACGGATCTTCTTGCCCTAGTGCATATTGATGTGTGCAGCCCATTTGATGTGCCGGCTAGAGGCAACCTAGTCTACTTCCTAATCTTTACCGATGATTTATCTAGGTATGGGTATGTGTATCTTATGAGACACAAGTCTGAAGCTTTTGAAAAGTTCAAGGAATTCAGACATGAAGTAGAAAAGCAATTCAAAAACCCATTAAGATTCTTCGATCAGATCGAGGAGGTGAATACCTTAGTCAAAAATTTCTGGATTATCTCAAGGAAAGTGGCATAGTCTCTCAATGGACTCCATCTGGAACACTCAACTCAACAAGATTTCAGAATGGAGGAATCGAACTTTATTAGATATGGTCCGATCCATGATGAGCTTCACAAACCTTCCTGATTTTCTTTGGAGATACTGTTTGTTAACTGCAATATACTTACTGCATAGGATTTCTTCTAAAATCATTCCTACCACATCGTATGAGATATAGCATGGTAAGAAACCAAGTCTGAGTCATCTCAAAATTTGGGGTTATTCAGCTCATGTCAAGAGACAACAGGCAGACAAGTTAGACTTTAGGTCCTTCAGAGCTCGATTTATAGGATATCCTAAAGAGTCATTAGGATATTATTTCTACATTCTAGAAGAATGATATTCCCATGTTGACCATAGTTAAAATGTGGTTATCTAAAGAATTTTTCATGAAAGACCTACGAGAAGCATCCTTTATTCTAGGAATTAAGGTCTATAGAGATAGACCAAATAGGATACTAGGACTTTCATAGAAAATGTATATAGAAGAAGTGCTAAAAAGATTTAGCATAAAAAACTCTAAGAGAGGTTTAGTATCCTTCAGGCATGGCATTCATCTTTCCAAGAAGATGTGCCCTAGCACACCTGAGGAAAAAGAACACATGAGCAAGATCCCTTATGCTTCAGCAATAGGGAGCCTCATATATGCCATGTTATATACGCGACCTGATATAGCCCATGCTATGAGTGTCATGAGTAGATATCAGTCGAATTCAGATGAAGAACACTGGACTTCTGTGAAATGTATCCTTAAGTACTTAAGAAGAACTAAGGATATATTGTTGGTCTTTGGTAATGGAGAACTCTAAGTCTAGGGGTATATAGACTCGAATTTTATGTTCGATGTAGATGATCGAAAGTCGACATCTGAGAGTCTATTTGTGTGCAATGGTGGAGCTGTCAGTTGGAAAAGTTCTAAGTAGACAGTGATAGTAGATTTCACCATGGAAGCAGAACACATCGCTGCATCAGAAGCTGCAAAGAAGGCATTCTGGTATAAAAAGTTTGCCACAGAGATTGGAGTGATGCCATCAAATGTCATTCCTCTGTACTGCAACAACAATGGCGCCATAGCCCTTGCTAAGAAGTTGAGGTCTCACCAGAAATCCAAACACATTGAGCGGTGATACCACCTCATCCACGATTGCCTCGAGAAGGGTTACATCGAGGTCAAGAGAGTCGACTCCATAGATAATGCGGCAACCCGCTTACAAAGCCATTAAGCCAGCAGAAGATCGAAGCCCACCTTGAAAAGATGGAATTTAGAATTGTAGCCAATTGGCTTTAGGTCAAGTGGGAGTTTGTTAGATATATGTATGCCCTAGAAGCCAGAATTGGCTGACACTTGTAATACACTTCTAGAGGCAAAATTATAATTTTGACTATAAATAATAAAATAGATTATTTTCTATCACATATGTATATTTAGTATCTATGATACATCCCTTGAGTCAATGGTAATGATAATTCTTATTTTCAAGAGTTGAAAATTTAAGACAAGGATTTTCATTATTAACTCATAAAATGCTCCTGACTATAGGATCGTCATGAGGATGGTGATTGATCTAGAAAGATTAGTGAACAATCACTTTTTTATAGTAGATGAGTCTTGAGTCTATGGTGTAGAGACACCAGAGTGAGAGTACAGGTACTCGTTAGAGAACGAAGGCACTGAGCGTGACCACCTCGAGTAGTCATAAGGAAGTCTGCCTTCTTGTCGATGACTGACTCAAAGCTGTAGTAGTGTGTCTAGTTTTTTGATCTGAAATGCATCGATAGTTCACCTTGAGGGTATTATAGTTTGACTACACCATAACTCGGTCTCCTAGCCATTCGAAATCCTGAGGTGTATGTTAGCTATAGCATGTTCATTGTAGGAATTGGATTGCACCAAGATGGAATCTATCTACCTCGATGGATGAGGAGCAGTCCTATGATGATCATGAGAATCAAGTCCATAAGTCCATGGCCATGGCAGAGAGTGAAATAATAGAAAGAGTTTCTATTGAGGTTTTTACATCGGACTTGAATCAAATGATTAAATCATATGATAGAAATTAGGATTTGATGAGTTCACCTTAACCCTAATCTAATCGGATCTCAAGATAGAAGAACTTAATCACACAAGTAGCTGCACCAAGAGGTTCAATTTTAGTTTTGATGGATTGCCATCATATACTGCTAGGTGTCACTGATAGATTTTGGGAGCAATTAGAATGATTTAGATGATCGATCATTCTAGTTGTTTGAATCAAAAGAGTTCTGATCCAACGAAAGGAGTTTTGATGATATTGATGATGGAGATCATGACATATCCCATTACCATACAGAACTGAACCTAACTAGATCACACAAATAAGGGTTTAGATCTGGATATTATCAATTAGACTAACCCAGTTCAATTGATTTGAATTAGATTCAATTAGGTTCAAGAAAATCATGCTAGCATATGATTAAGCCTAACATTCTCCTTTGATTATCATTTGAAGTTGTCTCGATTGAGCCAAATGTGTTTATGCTCACTCAGATACCTTTACTTGGTCTGACTGGAGCTTGTTTAGGTCAGAAAAGGGTTGTCTTAATTTATGAGTTAAATTTGAGATAAGACCTATCTTTTTTTGTCGTCTGCTAATTCTTATCCTTTGACTTTGGTCAAACATTGACCTTTGATCCTTAGATATCTGCCTATGTGTCATGCACTTATTGAAGAGTAGATAGGGGCTTGTCCCCTCATGAAATTTAGAAAGGAGGGGGCGCACGCCTAGGATGGCATGCACCCATGGATAGGGATGCCTGGAGTTCCATACGGATGGGACTCCAGGTTGCTTCTTGGATTCAAACTAGGTGACCCTTATCTGTAGACTTTGACCAGTCTAAGGCACCATCTAAGGATGAATCTATGGGGCTCTCATCTGATTGGATCAGGTGATGTCATCCCACTAATCAGATTTAGATCTGATTGCACGAAGCAACGCCATTGGCTGAGGTGATGCAGCACTACATGGCGTAGTAGGGTCCATAAATAAATCCTATTTGCACCCAACAAGAAGAAACCCTTCTCCTAGCCATGCCCCAAGGCTGCCCCTCTCCCTCCTCCATGCCATCTTCTGATCCTCTCTCTCCTCTCCATGCCTAAGAGAAGTTGGGCATGAGTTTGGTGTGATTCAGGCAATCAAAAGGCGACGAGAAAGCAAGAAGGCAGCCCTGCTACAAGAGATAGCAGCACATCTTCAAAAGGAGTTTTGAAAATCCTTCAAATCAGATCTAGATCTAATTTTTGGAGAAAAAAAATAGAAGAAGAAGATCTCCAGATCAGCCCAAGTGGATACTGGTAGAGGCCAGGCGCTTGCGTGGCTAGATCCAAAACCTCAGGCAATCAGCAGGATCATTAACGGATAATCAGATTACCCAAAACCAAGATAACATTAGTTTAGATTTAATTTAATTTAATTTTTTTATTTATCAGATCTAAAAAATGTCAGATCTGATCTAGATCTAAGAGAAAATTTTTTAAATATGCCTTTTGATCCAATCAGATCTGAACGAATCTGATCCGAAAAAAATTAATTTTTCCCTCATTTAGATGGAATTTTATTTTGCAGGTCACCGACGGCGACCTCTTCTTCCCTAACTCCAGCCCGACATCAACTAGATTCTGCATCAACACTTCCAATAGTTAGAGCATTAATCACATATTTTTTTGATGCCATAAAAGTGAAGAATTCAAATGGGGATCAAGAAAATTGAATTTATTGAGCTTATTGAATTTTTTCTTCAAGTTTATTAAGTGGAGTAAAAAGAGAGAGAAAGAAAATTAAGAGAGCTTTTAATTTAGACCTTCCCATATTTACTTAGCTAAAAAGAGAGGAAAAATGTATTGAATTGAGCCAACAACCATGGATCAAAGCATTAAAGCTTTCATCAAATCCTCTTCTAAGCATTCAAGAAAGAAGTAAGGCAATTCAAGAGCTCATTCTCACCAACTTCTTTTAGAGTTTGATATTTCAATTTTTTATGCTTTAAAATTATTGTACATCTATTTTTAACTATTATTACAAGTTTTTTTAGGGGAGAAACTTAGGGTTATTAAAGGGTTAGTCCAAGCCATAAATTGGATGTTATAAGATTTGGTTGGTGAGCTAGGAAAAAATTAATTGGGTTGATTATAAACTTGATAAAATAATTGATTGTAAAGTTTTGGTTGATAAGCTAGAGAAAATCAATTGGGTTGAATTGTGAACCCATAAAAACAATCAGACTATAATCTTGAGATTATAGTTGGAATTTCTAAGTATGTTAACTTGGAGAGTGGACGCATATACTAAGTTGAGCATCGAATTACTATAAATCTTGTATATTTATATTTACATTATATCTTTTACTGCATATTTATTTTTAATTAAGTATTTTATAAATACTTTTAAATTTTTTGTTAGATGCAAGTTCTTCAAATAATATTTAAAAAATCCAATTCAACCCCCTCCTAGAAGTTGCCACATCTGGGAAATATAAATCAAATGATTCTCAAGGATAGAGTAATAAACATATTGGGGGTTCAAATAAGAGATCAATAAGTGATTACTCTAGACTATCTAATAAAGTTAAATGTTCTAGGTGTGGTAAAGCTCATGCTAACAGTGAATCCCATTGGATCATTAGTGATTGTTTTAAATATGATAAGATAGGTCACAAAATAACTGAGTATCCATAGAGAATTGATAGTCAGCCTACCCCAATAGCTGAACAAAACAAAGATGAAAATTTGAACCTTGGTTCCAAGAAAGGGTCTAAGCTCTTATGCAACAAGATACATAATTTTCGATGGAATGATAATGGACTTTAAGAGAGGTTCTCAAAATTAATTGGACTAATCGATTGAATATACTCATAAAATAAGTAATGATTCACCTTCTCTAGATTTTTTATTTATATAATATTATTTTAAATATTAAATAAATTATTAATGGATTTATATGTGATTTATCAATCTTACAAAATATGTTTTTTGAATGGAAATTGATATAAAATTTTGCAGTAGTATTTCTTGTGCTATTGCTGTAACTATTTATAGATCTAAAAATATATATACATATATATTTTTATTTAATTATCAAATATGTGTCAATATATGAAAAGAATTTTGATACGAATCAAATTTGGACTCTTAACTATATTCTAGAGCTTGCCAATAGGGATCATGCATTGGTATTCTGGATCCTGCCAATGGGAGTTATGCATTAGTTCTCTAAACCCTGCTAGTGAAAATTGTACATTAGTTTTCTAGACCCTGCTAATGGAGGTTATACATTGGCACTCTAATTGAGCCCACTTTTCTATTCTAGCCCTACTATAAGGTATAAATGTAGTCATAGTTAAGATTGTTGAGTTATATATTATTTGATTCGAATCAAATTTATAATTATGTTTGCATATAAATATTAAAAAATATTTTATTTACATAATTTAGCAAGGAATATGTTCTTATATTTATTTATGATAATTATTTTTGAATATTATATCTTATAATAATATTTGAAATATCTAGTTGAGATATTCATTACTTACTGGGTTATCGAGCTCATCATCTCTATTTTATTTTTCATATTTAGATACTTAATTATGAATATGGGCATTATTTGGGAGATAGTTTAGAAGTGAGACTTAGTACTATCCACATTGTTGAACTTAGATTTATTATTGTTATTTTAAATTTTTAGTTGAGATTTATTTGATGTAAGACATTTGAATTTGGATATCCTTTAAATTGATTAATAAATTTAAATTTTGACTTTTAGTATTTTTAATTAATTTTACTATGTTGCATTGATATCTATTTAAAATTTTTTGCATGTTTATGGGAAGAATTTTTTTATAAGTATATGGTGATTGTCGCAATCCTTAGCTCATGTTCTCATGATCTCAAGTTTTCGAACCATGCTCTAACCTACTGGACTTGTAAATAAAGAACAATGATGTTTCTAATCTAACATTGAGGAAATTTAAGGGCCTAATTATGAAGTAATTTTATCCAATTGGCTACGAGGAGAATCGATGGATCAAGTGGCAATATCAATAGTAGAAGTATATCAATCTATCTAGGACTATACCATCAAATTCTACAAGAAAGCAATTTCATTTAAAATCTCCATCAACAATCATGTAGTTTTCATAAAGTACATTGGTGATCTCCATGAAAGCATTCACACAACTCAGAAATTTTTTTATGATCATTGCAACCTTTAAGGATACATAAAGGAGAAGTGCTACCCTAAATTATACCTAAAATGGAAAAAGCCAAAGGATGATGATCCTAAAAAGAAAGGAAAGGCGGTTCTCAATATTGTAGAGGTTGAGGAGCTCCCCAATTTTGAGCAAGCAACCTCCAAATTGAGCTTGATGGTGAGAAAACTTGAGACATCAATTGATGCAAATCTAGAGGTATATATAAGAACTCTTTTATTTGGAGATCTAGATGAAGTAGAGCATCATTGGGGCTATTGTAAATCTTAAAAGCTAGAAGAACAACATCTTTATAAATTTGGTTTAGAAGCTAGGGCTGTAGACTAAGCCTCATCCATGTCATCTAGGTTGGATTCAAAAAAATGTTGGGTTGAAGATGACAAAGCATTGTACCTTCAAATTTACCATAACTGAGAGTTATATTGATAAGATAACTTATGAAGTATTCTTTTGGATGTTTTTAGACTATACCTAGATGCTTGTACCTTTAGGATCGAGGTTGTTATGGCCAAGGGCTTATGGCTTGGCACATGAGGTATTATCCATTTTGATCCACGGCCTACAGTCTGAAGGCTATATGGATCATTTTTGGGCCTCACGATTTTATCTTTTAAAAGATACTCATGTGGAAAGGTTCTTCCTTTCTTATAAGCTCGAGTTTTTCTTGACTCGTAATCGATGTGGGACTAATAGGGTCCTCCACCTTATTAAAACTATGATGAAGCCCCTCAATCAAGGGTGGACTCAGCTATGTACAGTCTAAGGAGCCCTACAGTCAACAAGGGTGGACTCCTATCCCTATCTAGTGTGCCATTGTTATGGCCAAGGGCTCATGGCTTAGCATGTGAGGTATTGTCCACTTGGCCTATGACCTACAGCTTAAGGGCTATATGGGCCATTTTTGGACATCACAATTTTGTTCTTTAAAAGGCACCTCACATGGAAAGATTGTTCCTTTCTTATAAGCCAAATTTTTTCTTGACTCACAATCAATATGGGACTGATAGAGTCCTCTATCTTATTAGAACCATAATAGAGCCAAATCTATTGCTGTCCCTCTTCGATGTGGGCTGTGGCTGCTTACATCTATGATGAGCTGGTTCAGAGAGGAGTAGTGTGACCTCCACAGAACTTGAAAGGAAAATCCTTAACACTAGAGAAGTAGGTGGGAGGTTCTCCAACAAAAGACCCTTCGATGATTAAGTCAGTGATGACCAGTAAGGGAGAATAGATAGAAGAAGATGATGAGAGAGGCTTAGGGGTCTCTTTGAAGTCTGGAGAGTGCAAAAAGAATGAGAGCTAGGGAGAGTCTAGGAGAGAGAGAAAGATCCCCTCTGATTTATTTTTTCTATCTTTTATAGGAGGCATGTCAGAATTATCAGGCTGTTAGCTGTCAGAGTTATGGTATAGTAGAGATGGTTATAACACCAACTCCCAGCGAGTGGAGGGAATATTTGCTATCGTAATAGAGATGTAGTCTTCTACAAGCAGCAAAAAAAGTATCGTGTCATAAAAGATGGGAAAAGGACAACAAAGATGATATGAGAAGCCAATACTACTTATAAGTGGCTAAGCTCTTGTCTCTTGGTTCCACTGATCAATCAATCAAGATCAAGATCAAGGAGTCACTATACTCATCATCAATGACAAAGGACAACAAAGAGCATCCCTATCATAAAATCCAGATATAGGAGCAAAGCAAGTGGTTTACTGAAATCTTGGAGTAAAGACGAGCAAAACTAGAAACTATCTTTCAATAAAGCCAGATGGTTGAACCATGAGATAGGGAAGCATGTTTTTTCTCCATATTAAATTTAGATTTAATAGAAGCTAAATCCCTGAACAAGAAGAGCTATGATCTAGGATGATCTTTAGACTCAATGTTGATCACTTTGGCCACTACCAATAGGATAGGATAGAGTCTAAGGAGCAAGATTCGCACATTGGGTTAAAGAAAAACTTCCTTCTCTTTGGTTGGATCAATTTAAGACTTAAATCTTATACTGTAGGAGAAAAAGAGGTATCTAAGTTTGCTAGAGATTTTTATTTGCAAATTAATCCAAGATCTTTACTTTACAAATTCCATAGGTCGAAATCTTCTTAGATAATGCCTATTGATCCTATGATTGATTTTAATGATTCCAAAATATTGAATATAAATGATACTAATCATATATTTCAAGAGTGTATGTAGGTCTTTCTAGGAGTTAAAATTGAAGAAATAATCTTTGAAAAAGATCTCCACAAAACTTACTAAGTCAAGATCTTTAAAGAAGAAAAATTTAAGTTCAGACTTAGTGGAGTTGACCCCAGAGCAAAAGGAGCTGATTCCTTTACTGAAACAAGGTTAAAAATGAAGTATTTCAAGTTTTAGATGGATTGGAGTCAACCCCAAAAAGATTGGAGTCGACCCCGGCACATTGGAGACATCTAGCATGAGTTTGAGTCGACTCAAGCCTAATAGGTGCCGACTCTCTTAGAGAAAATAGAAAGCAGCAATTTTAGATTTTGCCCGACTGGAGTCAACCCCAATAGGATTGGAGTCAACCCTAATGGCTGAGCCAACTCTAGAAATAAGCAAGCTAGTTCTCTCAAGAAAATATAGAACATAGGATTTTTGGACCCTAAGACGGAGTCGACTCCTTGGTTATTCAAGTCGACTCGAGAAAAATTAGAATCAACCCCTATGAAATTGGAGTCAACCCCAATGTCGAGACATGCATAATGGCTAGTTTTCTACAACCTTTCAAATAACTATTTCTTTACTCCATGGCTATTTCAAGGCTTTTAATGGCTAGAACTACTTCTCCAACCATCTTCAATGATGTTTAAGGCTTGAGAATCAATTTGGAAGCAAGATTAAAGGATTTTAAAAAGAGCCTTTTAGATTAGAGTGAGCCACATTGCATATCAAAAGAAAAAAAAAAGAGAAGAATTAAGTAGTAATTTCTTAGGACATTTTAAGAGCAATCTTCCCCAACATCTAGCCCATCCTCTTAGCATTATTTGAAGAGAAGTGAAGCTTCAAAAGAGCATACATTCAGCCACTTATCTGAGCCTTAAAAGAGTTTATTTTTCTATTTTTGTTCTTAAGCTATTAACCCTTTCTTGTATTTTTATTTCTTGATAAGTTTTTTTAGAAGAAAGAAACTTGAGGATTAGGCCCATCCAAGCCTAGAATTGGACTATATAGATTGTGGTTGGTGATCCCAAAAAATCAATTGAATTTGTTTGTGAGTCCGAAAAAATAAATACACTACAATTAGAAGGATTATAGTAAAATTTTTAAGGAGAGTTTGAGGAGTGGACATAGATGCGGATTGCACTGAACCACTATAAAATTCTTATGTATTTATATTGTGTTTTGTCTAGCTTATCTTTCTTGCATTCAATTTTTGCTCGCATAATTTTAATTCTTAAATTATAATCTTTATATCTTATTTCTACTGCTCCATTGCATGCACTTTACTAATACTTAAATTAGCTCAATTACTTGCATATTGTTGGTGCAAAATCTGATCGTCGTCGGAGAAGCGCTGGAGTCAGAGAAGATGAAGTCGATGCTGATGACCTGCAAAATAAGTTTCATCCAGAGCCTGAGGGGGTGGCTCTGGCAAGACCCTCCAATGATCAAGTTAGCTCTTTCAGCCAACAGAAATAAAGTACTCAGTAGAGAAAGTTTCAGAGTATTGAGAAAAAAAAGAGAGCTTGGAGGAAACGTATCTGGAGGGTCCCTCTTATAGCTTGGAGTCTATAACAAACTGATAATGATAGTCATAACTACTTGGTAGTGGGCCATTCGAAGCCACGTGGGGTTTGTTACAAAAAGTGGTGTCCGTTGTCGCGACGTGTTGGTCTGTTGGAGACCCAACAGTTGGAGTTTGGATAGGGTAGTGGCAAGCGACGAAGGGCTTTTGGATGTTGTTGCTTTGAAGGAGTTTGAAGGCTCTCAGGATTGACCGTGCGCTGGCTTTTATTTGCTATGTTGAGGGTGTATGCCGTGGTCCCTTCTCTACTAGTGTCTTTGCTGTTTCTTTGAAGTTCGACCATTCCTAGGGTTGCTCACTGGTGAATTATGATAAAGTGCTGAAGTTCGTCTGGGGGCAATTCGGAAGAAGTTCAACTGTTAGAGGAGTTTGACTAAGATTCTACCAAAAAGGAGGATCCAAGAAAGTTCGTCTGAGTGCAGCCACACAGGCCATCGAAAGGAGATCGGTCGGACGGGGTGTGCAGGAGCCAAGGACTTGGCCGATTCTTCTGGGGTAGAAGCATTGACTGTTCAAGCTCATCTAGAGAAGAAATCTGCAATGCCCTATCAAATCTAAAATCGATCTTTTCAGCCAATCAGATTATCTGACTGCAGTGTTGGAGGTCGGCCATCTCAGACTGATTTCGAGTTTGAATACTCCCGCGAGTTGAGGTTCGATTTTTATAACTGCAACTAGACAGAACTGATTAAGAGTCGGAGTCTTAGCCGAACTTCAATAGATGTGGATTTATCCCCGACACATATATTTATTAAAATTTTAAATTTGGTTAAAATTTTATAAGAACCTAATTCATCCACCCTTCCTCTTGGGTTGCTATCTCTGGACAATAATTGATATCAAAGTAGGTGCTCTAGTATTTGATTCTTAACCTAGCAGTTAAAGAGTAAAAGATCATGGCAACACTGGTTGGTTCATCATTTGCTGAATGCCAATCTACATCTTGACCAGTACTATTTAATGGATCAACTTACACCTTTTGGAAAGCTAGAACAAAAATATTTATACAAATTTTAAATTATGATATATGGAGAGTCATAACTAAAGGACCACACATACCTAAAATTATAATTAATGGTATGTCTATTTCCAAACTATAAAAGAATTAGGATAAATATGATAAAAAGATGGCTCAATTAAATGCTAAAGCCATCAATGTGCTTTATTACTCTCTAGATGTACATGAATTTAATAGAATATCTACATGTACATCAGCTAAACAAATTTGAAAAATATTAGAAATAACTAATGAAGAAAATAAGTCAAGTTAAAGAGTCTAAAATTAATTTGCTTTTTTAGAAGTATGAAATGTTTAAAATGAAAAAATATGAGTCTATTTTTGATATATTTTTCAAATTTACTGATATTATTAATGCTTTGAATGATCTTCGCAAAACCTATACCAACTACGAACTTGTTTGCAAGATTATAAGGTCTTTGCCAAGGAAATGGAAAGCAAAAGTGACTGAAAGATCTCACGGAGCTGTTCTTAGAAAAATTGATGGGTTCACTCATGACTCATGAGTTGAACAAGGATCAAAGAAGGAAGAAGAAGAGCCAAAGAAGATAAGGACTATCGCCTTCAAATCCTCTATATACTATAACGAAATCGATGAGTCAGATGAAGAAGAAGATGAAGAAGAGAGTGAAAAAGATGAGGATATGGTACTTCTTACAAGAAAATTCAAGAAGTTCCTTATGGAGAGAAATATGAAGAAGAAAGAAAAGGAAGAAGAAAAAGAAAGAAAGTGCCACTTGCTATAATTGCATCAAAAGAGGACACTACAAATTGGATTGCCCCTACTCAGAAAGCACTCCAAAAGAGTTAAGAAAAGAGTAATGCTAGGAATTTGGAAAGATAGTGACTTATCAAGTTTGGATGAGGAAGAGGAAGTGGCAAATCTTTACCTCATGGCCATTGAGAATGAGGTAAATTGTAAAAACTCTTTCAAATTTATTTTTAATGAATTGTTTGAAGCCTTCAATGATCTAATGGATGATTATAAAAAGATAGGGTTAAAAAAAAAGAATCTAAGAAATCAAATTTTCTTTTAGCTAATGAAAAAAGCAACTATTGACTGAAAGAGAAGATATTTTGAAAGAAATAAAAATAGCTAAGTAAAAGTAGAATATTGCAAAATCTAAAAAAAATCTAGTTGAAGAAAATGAAAAACTCTTAAAATTAGAAAAATCTCTTATGGAACAAAATGCAAAATTAAGAAAAGAGATAGAAATATTGAAGTCCATTATTCAAAAATTTACATTTAGTTCTGAAAAGCTTCAATTGATACAGAAAAATTAAAAATCTATTTTTAACAATGCTAGAAGTGATTTCTATACTTTAAGAAAATAAAAATTTATGAAGAATATGTTCACTAAAGCTTTATTTAAAAATTATTTAATTATATATTTCAAATGTAATAAAGTTGGCCATAAAATTTTAGAATACAATATTAAAAGAAATGGCCATACTTTAGTTAAAGAAATTTAGATTTCAAAAGAAACCATATGCTCTAACCATCCTGGACCCAAGATGACTTAGGAACCAAAATTTAGTAAATGATTTTTGTAGGTACACCAAGGATCCAATGATATAAAAAGAGAAATCTCTTATAGATGGATGTCTTGAAAATGAAAATGGATGGTTGATGTTGTTTGGTAAAAACTAAACTTTTTTCTACATCATACCATCAATATTTTTTGAATTTATTTAGAATAATTGATTGATTTTGATAATCTTTTAGTGCTTACAATGTTTATGTTCCATAATTTAAATGTATGAACTTTGAACATGTTGATCTTACATGAAATTGAAAATCAACATGCTCTCTTCTATTAATCATGTTTAGTTGATATGAGCTAAAGTTCTCTTAAAAATTCAGCATGATATTTTAGCATCCCCATATCAAATCTTTATTCAAGAAACTTAAAATAAAATTTGCTTGATTATGTAAGGATCTTTTTTATTGCAAAAACTAGAAATAAACTAATTTTGGCATTCTCCATAAGTTGCTTAATTATCAAAATTCTCCTAAAATTTGCATGATCTAAGTACTTGAAGATAAGACACTCTAGTCATAAAAGATTAAATGCTTAATATATTGATTTGCATTGCATTTTAGCTTGACCTTTAAGGATTTGAAAATTCTTGAGTTAAACCCAAACCATAAAGCGTACATCTACATTTCCCTTGATTTGATTTGATCATTTTTAAACCCTCAATTGATTAATTCTCAATCTTCCAAATTGATTTGAATATCATTCTTGATTATTGATTTGATTTCCATTCATTTTGAACATATTTTTCTTAATCTGAAACTTTTTGAACTATTTTCTATGTTAAGGAGTCAACTCTTGGACTTAGAGAGTCGATTCAAGTTTTCAAGAGAAAAAATAGTTTTGTGAGGAGCTGACTCCTAGTTATACTAGAGTTGATCCCTCTTCAGGAGTTGACCCATGTTTAGCAAGATTTGACCCCTATGTTTAGGATGGATTTCTTAAATAGAAATGTCGCGTGGCTCTATCATTCCTTTCTCATTTTTTTCTAGCCACAACTCATTTCAAACTCATCTCCCACCAAAAGAAGACCTCCCCTCTCCATGTCAACCTGATTCTTATGGTCCTTGATCTCCAATGGCACCCCAAAAGCAACCCGCTCAAAGGAAGAAGAAAAGCCCACGCAGAAAATCTAAATTTTAGGGCTTCTCCAAGTTGTTCTCCCGTGCAAGAAAGAATTTGTGAACTTACCTTGGATTAGTGAGAGAATTTTATGGTAACATGAAAGTGGGAGTTGGAAGTCAAGTATCCAAAGTGAAAGGCATATAGATTGAAACAAATAATGATAGCATTAGATGCATGCTACATATGATGACATCAAGGAGTGCAAGGTCAGACTGCAAGATATTCTTTAGCATACTGATGTTAGGTGAGGACCAGCCAGTTGAGAATAAAGATGAGGCTACTTCACCATATCATCAGTAGGATCTTCTTCCTGAAGATGGAAAGATTTGACTTTATCTCGGAGAGGAATATCATTCTTATGTATCACATTATTCGAGAGATCCATTGAGACTGCCTCCCTTTATCATCAGGTAGATATGGGATATGAAAGGGAGATCGAGGATATCACTGCCCTATGGCATGATTCTTACTTTGACCTTCTAAGAGCATGAGACAGATCTTGAGGGGGAGACCACCCGAGCTCTGATGCATACAGATACATACAACATGAACTCATTGGGCCGCATGGGATTTGAGAGATAGAATGTTTGTTGGATCAGATGAGGGGCTACAGATTTAGATTTAGATGAGGTTCCACCTATAGTACCAGTTCTAAATATTCTTACTGAGGAGCTAGTTGAGCAGGTAGTAGAGACATAGATAGAGGTTGATCATCTAGAGAGCTCAAATAGACCATCATTCAGGTTGGATGAGGATTCACTAGTTGAGAGGGTCTCTTTGAAGATCATTTTTGTAGTCAGCTCTGAGATACAATGGCTTACTTTAGAGGCCATCTCACTACTTAAAGAGGAGGCTGCATGACTAACGTAGAAACTTTTACTATAAGGGTAGGTGCTCAAGGTCAGCCATCTAGAAACATCCATCCACCTTTTTCATCTCAGCTTGGACCTAGTTCCTAAAGCTTCACTGATCTTACCTCCTTAGCACTACAATAGAACAAATTTTTTGCGACGCAAAAAATTACTTTTCATCACTAATAATTATTAGTGACGAAAATTCCATCACTAATTCTTCGTCAAAAAAATGGGATCGTAGATACTAATTAGCGACGAAAAAAATATTTTCATCACTAATAATACATTTTTACAATGAAAAATTTTTGTCGATAAATTTTTTTATTTCTTAAATTATCGATGATGAAATTATTGGCGATGAAATATTTTCTGTTGCATCATAAACAACTTTTTTACCAACGAATATAATACATCAAAAATAATTAATTATCTATGATGTAAATAATCTATTATAGATAATTATTATTTATGATGAATAATTTTTATCATAAAAAATTCCATCATAGATAATTATTATCTACGATGGATTATTTTCATCGTTGATAATTATTTACGATGGAAATATATCTATCACAAATAATTTTATTATCTACGATGGATTATTTCCATCATAGATAATTAATTATTTATGATGGATATATTTTTATCACAAATAATTCCATCATAATTTATTTTTTAAAAAAATTATAATTTTTTTATATTTTTTATTTTAATTATTACAATTTTAAAAAATAAAATAAAATAATTAATAAAAAATTTATCATTTCATCCATAAATAAATTTCATCATTTCATTCATCCATAAATAGATTTTCTTTCATTATATAAAAATATAATTATAAAAAAATATTTTTTTATAAATATAAAATATCCAAAATAAAAATAAAAATATACAAAAATAGGTGGCTGACCATCAAGCACCGGTAGTATCTGGGGAAGGAGAATAGGTTGAAGGAGGAGAAGAGTGCTTAAAGAAGCTCGGACCGACCTGCTGCTGTCTGCTCATCATCTGCTCCATCTGTGCCATCCACTCCATCATCTACGTTTAGAACAGCTAGTACTGATCAACGCATTCAATCAACTCAGTAGCCCACTTTCGATTCTTAGCAGCCTATCTCTGTATCTCCGCTAGTCATGTTGTTCCTACGGTTGCTTAGAGCTGCAGCCGTAGATCCGATCTCTTGCATGAATCTGGATATTAATCCAACAAACTGAAGAAGATCTAAGAAAGATGAGAGAAGCAAGAGTTTTGGTGTTGGAATCAGAGAGAAGAGAGTTAGAAAGAAAAGCTCAATTATATTTTCTAACTCTCTTCTCTCTTCTCTCTAATTCCAACACCAAAATCCTAGCTTCTCTTATCTTTCTTAGATCTTCTTCAGTTTGCTGGATTAACACCCAAGTTCATGCAAGAAATCGGATCTACGGCTGTGGCTCCGAGCAGCCGTAGGAACAATAATTTGGTATCAGAGCTAGGTTGAGCGTGAAGGAGGAAGAAGATCAGTTTTCAATAAAGATTAATAGCGAGATTCAGATCTAAAGACTTTCTCCAAGCTTCGTGAGGAAGGAAGAGATCACAGGACTGCTATCCACCATCCCTAGTCAAGGTATTTCTCAGATCTATCTGTTTGCTATTATTTCTTAGATCTAAAGGCTTTCACGATGTGGATGGTCAGGGTGGAGGATCTGCTAGTTCAGATGAGGTTGGATTCGACCTTGGAAGATAGGTCAGAAGAGATCATAAACAAGAAATAGATATCCTTGGAGAAAAGGGCATGTACCATGATTAGGACTTGTTTGGCGGATGAAGTTTCATTTGGTGTATTGGAGGAGAGAACACCCAAGGGATTATGGTCGAGGTTGCAGCAGTTGTATATAGGAAAGAACATGTGCAATAAGTTGATGCTAAAGAAGCAACTGTATAGCCTTCAGATATAGGAGGACGAGGATATTGCAGAGCATATTCAGCGGTTCAACTGGATGAGCATGGACTTGCTCAATATAGGAGTGGATTTAGAAGAGGAGGACAAGAGTCTATTATTACTGTGTTTGCTACCCAGGAGCTTCGATCCATTGGTGACAACTTTGCTGAATGGTAAGGAGACACTGGTGTACGAGGAGATCATATCAGTGCTCAGGTCCAACGAGCAGCGAAAATGGATGATGAAGAGGGATGTCTTCCAAGAGAGTCTTATGGTTTCAGAGAAGCACAAAAAAGAAAAAAAGAAGGATGAATAGAGGGGCAGCAAGGGGTCCAAAAGATGCTTCAAGTACGGAGAAGCAGGGCACTTTAAGCGGTAGTGTCCACTTTGGATGAAGTGCCAGGGAGGAGAAAGCTCGAATTTCATCAGTACAGTTGCTGAAAGTGAAGATTCGGATAAGCTCTTGATGGTCTCGGAGGAGCCTGTAGGGTGTGGTGTATCTAAGATAGTTTCGGATAGGTCTACGGAGTGTAGAGGATCTGAAGGAACAGCGATGGTGTTTGAGGTATAGTGGTAGGCCCAATAGTGCTGCATTAGGTGGTTGGCCTCAGAGGACTCGGAGATAGAGTCGGCTTCTGCGATATCAGGGAGACTTCAGTTTCAGGTGGAGCACCGGATAGAGGTGGCTTCACGAGTGGAGGAAGCTGTGACATGGGTTCAGAGCAGAGGAGTGCAGAGGGAGGACCTATATCCCAGCACCAGTGCTGAGGCTGTACAGATCCAGGTGGAGAGGATTGTGCAGGAAGATAGGCGTGGCTCTAAGGAGATAATGTCAAGTGGAGCATCAAGATATGCGAAGAGTGTCGGTAAAGGAACATTGCATGATCTTCAGGAAAGTCTAGGACAAGTGATGCAGCTACCAAGCAGAAGGATACCTACAACTCCAAAGTTGGTATAGAGAAATAAGCCAAGAACTTCAGCGATGGAGGCGGTCATCCTGAAGGCCTCAAAGGAAGCTCAGTAGTTGAAGAAGAATGGTAGTGGAAAGATGAGCACGAGGGGCTATCAGGATATGCAGGGATAGCAGGATCGTGCAGGAGGATGTTGCCAGGTGTGCTAAGACTTGGATGCACCAAGGTGGAGATTATAGATGGTGTGGTGCTCCTAAGCCTTGGGAGGCCACGGGCGGAGCCAAGGTGAGAGCTCCAGGGAGGCTAGGATAGGTGTGGTCCTAGGGCTAGGATAGGAGTTATCCTAGGATGGAGGCGGCATTAACTCTCCATGGGCTTGAGGTTCAGGTATTGTGGGCCTCAGGGGGCTTGGTTGGTGCTTCAAAGATCTGAGATTCAAGATGGAGCAAGGAACCAAAGCTGGAGAATCAAGACTGTAGAAAGAAAATTTTTTACAGGTTAGTCGGCTCAGTCCAAAATTGGGTCGGCTAAGTCTCAGAGCACGGGCAAAATAGAAAGGTCGAGTTTCGGGACTGCAGGCATGGCACAAAATTGGGCTGGCTCAGTTTTAGACTGAGTTGACCCCACGAAACTTAGCCAGCTCAATGTGCGGGTAGAGTTATGCAAGGGTCTATTTTGGGCTAGGGTTTGAATTGATCCTAGTGGTCTTAAGGGCTAGTTTGAGAGGTCATAAGGGGGCTAATTCATGTATGGGTTGAGATTAGATCCAGGGGATGAGAGCATATGAGACTTGGGATTGGTGAGTGCTTTCATGTATTGGGTTAGCCTAAGGAAGTTTTTGAGCTAGAGTTTATTAGGCTTCATATGGGAATAAGGTATATAAACTAGAACATTATAACTTTTACAAAAGAAGGAAATACAGTTGAGCTTTTCTTCCTAACTCTCTTCTCTCTTCTCTCTGATTCCAACACCAAAATCCTAGCTTCTCTCATCTTTCTTAGATCTTTTTCAGTTTGCTGGATTAACACCCAGGTTCATGCAAGAGATCGAATCTATTGCTATGGCTCCGAGCAGCTATAGCAACAACAAGTCGGACATCACAGGCAGCAAGAATGTCAGCCCTAGATGGATGTGAAGATGATGGAGCTCTGATCCCATGCCCTAGCCTCCTAATATAATAGGGTCTTATGCCAAGCACCCGATCATAGATCTCCTCATCTGTGGGTGCGGTCGAGCCCTTTAGGATAGGCTAGGATCTAATGTCTATTATACGATCCTGAAAATTAAATTTATAACTATTCTAAGTTTGTACTAAAAATCAAAATACAAATGAAAAAATAGTTGAAAAAACTTACATAAAGCTCCTAGCTCCCAGTCGTCTAGCCTCCTGACCATCGCTGATGTGTCCGTTGGTAGATCTCAATCCTATCAGGAAGCTTGCCACTCTCTACATCTCTCTATAATTTAAGAATAATTAATATTTTTTTAAAATAGTTAAAAATTAATATATGATAAATAAAAATTACTTATCATCTGCTCTATATGGCAAACGAATGGCCTCGAACCTCCATAATGCGAGACTATCTGTCTTGCTCGATTTGCGGCATTTTTGGCACATCGATCCTGCATAGTTAATATTCAAATTAGTCAATAAATAATAAAATTTAAAAATAATTAATATTTAATTATTAAATGCTAAAAAAAATTTACCTAATATGCCAAATTCTTGTATGTGCAGCATATGATAGCCCAATCCTCCATAGTGATGCAGCCATATGGCCACTGTTGCACTGCCTCCACCCCTTGGTCGTGTGCTATAGCATACCAGTAGCGATAAATGCGATGTCGGTACTCCTTGAAATGCGAGCATAAATGATCATCTATAGCTCGCCGCACACGATTGTGCTCAAAATCAATAATGTCAAAAATAGCCTATGAATAACAAATATTATAAGAATACAGTGCTAATTAAATATTTGAATAAATATTATTATACCTGTAAATGGCTATAGAAGACTTTCCTTTGAGGCCGTGTAACCTGATGCCAATCGAAGAGCATCATCGGGCCATAGCTACGACAAATGATGCCCAGCTCAGTCTGCCATGGCTCGCACCATCCCTTAATAAGCCTAGTATAGCCTAGTGGAATCTCGATGGAGAGATGCTGTCCCTCATGCTCGCATCTCCAATGCTCAAGAGCGAGGTTCTTCGATGGACCTCGCCCTTGCCTCACCATCGAAATAGAATGACCTAAAAAAATAATTATTAAATTATTAGTATAATAGCTATCTATAAACCTAATAGGTAAAGTAAAATCAAATTTTATTATGTAAAAAATATTAACATACCACTTGGATCCGCCTGATCACTCAAACCTGCCTCAGTCGGACTCACCTATATAGGGCCCTCCGACGACTCCAATGGTGCAGTAGTGGAAATGGGAGAAGGCTCAGGGGTAGGCTGGGAAGTCAACCATCATCGTATCCCTCCTGGCGCCATTCCTGCAATGCTTCAAGTATGCATATAATTAACTTGACATATAAATGAATGTAATAATCAATAATAATAGTAAAAAATGCATAAATGCTAATGAATATATTTGTATTGCATACCATTATTGTAAGAGAAAATTCAATAAAGAATATAGATCTATGTATCAATATCCGTATCCTCCTCGATTTGTAGATCCTCCTCTGAATACAATAATCGATTAATGTATCATCTTCTATCTCATCATTATTTATAAAATGGTCGTCGTCCTCCAAATTATCAAGATTAAATACAAAATCAGTTTCAACTTCAATTGGATGGCAGATCAGTCCTATTCAAAGAAGTTGTCATAAGTTCTTCATCAATAAGGTACTTGATCAATGCTTGTTCTTCTTCTTGAAAAGCTTCCTCTTCATGTAGATCTGAATTATTATCCATCTCTAGTTAGGTTGATATGCCATATACGTCTCTAGGTATTATTCTTTGTACGATATACCAATTACCTTGATATTTCAGATCCTTTAAATATATTACTTGTTTCGCTTGAGTTGCTAATATATATGGCTTATTCTAGTACTATGTTCATGCAAAATTTATACTAATAAAATGTGGATTAGTATGAATGCCGATCTTCTTATTGCTAATATCCCACCATTCACACTGAAACAAGAATACCGAATTTTTGGATCCATACTTCAATTCTATGATATCTATCAATACACTAAGATATTTAATCTCCTCTTCTCCTTCATATCCTATCATAGCAATCCCACTATTTTGGGTCCATCTTTGCAGCTCAAGCTCTCTTATATGAAATCTCATTCCTCCAATGATGCAAGATGTGTAGTAGTTAATTCTTTGATCGGGACCACATGCTAAATTGTACAACTCATCGGTCGCACCTTCTTCTTTATTGAAATACTTAGATTTCATTTATAATAAGTCATAAAAAAATTAGTTGTTTTAAGTAATTAATTGCATAATTATAAAAATATGAAATAATTCTAGTGAAACTTACATGGTTTCCAAACCATTTTGCAAATTTTGTTCTATGTCGATCATCAACATTTTCTTTATTCTCCCTTGATAGTATATTGTTGTGCTCACTGTAATAAGTCATCATTTTTAATTTTACATCGACATGAAAAAAATTAGTTAGAACACTAAAATTATGCGTAGATAATACTTAATTAAATCTTCAACTTCTTCATAATAATTTAGAATATAGAAGTATGCTTTGGATAGCTCATTCATGTCCATGAACTCATATCTTCTTCCAACCATGGATCAAACCATTTATTTGAATATGGATAGTGTCGGTTCATCATCATCCCATTCATAATTAGCATTATGATCTACATGATTAAATCTTGTTTTGATATCGTCAAGATACATCAAGCAGAATGTGAGACACTCCATAGCAATGTATGCTTTTACTATGGATCCTTCAGGTTGTGCCTTATTGCGGACGTACTTTTTTAGGATACATAAGAATTTATAAATATAAAATAATTTCATAAGATCTAATACATTTAAAATATATAACTCATACATAAAAGAGATTATGATTTCTTTATCTTTCAATAGGATACATCCATTGATAATGTACCAGGCCGACTAGAAGAGCTTCCTTTAGAAGATGAACAGCCAAGTGCACCATAAATCAAAAAATGATGGTGGAAAGATTTTTTCTAAACAATATCCTTCTTAAACTTTTTGATTAAATTAATTTTCAACTTTTAGCAACATAGTTCTCAAGAAAACACTCCCAACTCAATCAATGCAGTTTGAACATCACCACTCAGATAGCCATGCATCACTATAGGAAGCAAGCACTGCATCGTCACATGGGAGTCATGACTTTTCATGCCAGAGATATTGCCATCATTGTTGCCAACACATCATGATATATTTAAAGCGTAAGCATCAGAAAACTTTATAGTTTTGAACCATCCACAAAAACTCTTCTTCTCCTCACCAAAAAGTGAATAACATGCAGGTGGCATAAAAAATTTATCACCTCGATGAACTAAATGTAGCTCTGACTGGATTCCCAATTCTTGCAAATCAAGGCAAGCTTTTGAATTATCTTTTATTTTTCTTGGGATGTTCAACATTGTACTGATGACATTATCATAAATATTCTTCTCAATGTGCATCACATCCAGGTTATGATGAAGTAGTAACTGCTTCTAGTATGGTAGTTGGAAAAATATGCTTCACTTCGTCCAATTTAGCTCAGCTTTAATACGCTTCTGCTTGTGAGTACCCAATATTTTTCCAACTTTCACATTTCCAACGGCTTCAAGTTGTTCTAAAACTTTTAGTCCATTTAACTCCTTAAGTGGCGGACGTCAGTCAGACTTACCATCAAAATATTGGTTATAACGAGTCCTCCAAGAGTGATTAGTAGGTAGAAACTGTCGATGACCCATAAAGTAGATTTTTTTTCCATGCTTTAAATATAAGGAGGATGTATCCTTATTATATATTGGACATGCTAGAAATCCCTTGGTACTCCACCTAGATAAGTTTTCATATGCAGAAAAATCATTTATGGTCTATAAAATCGATGCATGCAACTTAAAATTTCTTCGGCTGATAGAATCGTATTTCTGCACTCCATTTTTCCATAGCTCCTTCAGATCATCAATTAAGGGTCGTAGATATACATTAATTTCATTATCTGGTGCTTTTGAAGTCGAAATCAATAGTAACATAAAAATAAATGGCTCTTTCATGCATTTCCAAGGTGACACATTATATATAACTAGCATCACGGGCCACATGCTGTAGGAAGTACTCAAATTACCAAAAGGATTAAATCCATCTATCGCTAGACCAAGCCGGATATTGCATGGATCACTCATAAATATCGGATGCTTTGCATCGAAGTCTGTCCATACCACAGAGTCAGCCAGATGGCTAAGTACGTTCTCCTCTGAAACCTGTTGTTCATGATGCCATCTCATTTCTTCAGCTGTCTTTGTGGATATATACAACCTTTGAAGTCTTGGAATCAATGGAAAGTACCTTAAAACCTTATGAGGTATCTTCTTTCTTTTTCTATTATCAGTTTTGTACCTAGGCTCACCACATTGGTTAATATACAATCATTTTTGCAGGCATGTATAGGAATATAGCCAAGTCCCAATTCCCGCATATATGTTTTTACTTCAGTATATGATTTTGAAAGTATCGATCCATCGAGAAGAGCTGCTTTGATCAATGCTAAATTTTGATCAAAAGACTTCTGACTCCATCGATTTATAGTTTTAATATGAAGCAATTTTATCAAAAACTCTAACTTGGAGAACTTCACACAATTTGGGTAGAGTGGCTCTTGTGCATCCCGAACAAGCTTTGCAAACTGGTCAGAAGTCCCTTCTACCTCATTAATATTGTATTCATGATCAGAACTATCTTGAGATGCACTAGCACTCATGGGTACATTTGAGCTAACATCCTGATGTAAATCATCTAATAATGAACCTATATCATCATGTTTCACTGATTCAACAGCATCAATATCGTCATCATTGTATACAACTTCATTCGAATCATCCTCCCCATGCCATATCTAGCGAGTATACTTCTTGTCCATACCAAAACATAGCAAATACTCCTCAACAAGTGATATGTGATGATATACCATATTGACACATCTTTTACATGGATACTTTATCCTACTGGCACTATCAGCCTTATACTATGCAAATTCAATAAAATCTCGAACATCATTTTGATATTCAGGCAAGAAAATATTCCTGACGTTCATCCAACTTTTGTCGATATCCATCTGACAACAAAGAATAATGATTCATGAATTCTAACTCTACCAACTCCTTCCTAATAGGTGTGGTCCTATCCCTTTCAAAAATGCATCACTTTTATTATTGCCATAGCTTTGTTCTTTGTTCCATATCTGAAAAAAATCTAGCAGCATCTTCCTACAGTTCTCCAAGTATATAATATAGATGGATCATATATTAACCACATCTAATATGTACCAAGAGAACAAATGAGATAACAATGATGAAATTTTCCATAATAGAACATAAAACACTATGACAATAATAAAATATTGATGCATTTTTGAACTACCCAAATTGGGGCATCCAAGAATCGTTCACAGAGTCCATTTTGGGGATCCTATGATCGACTCTTGAATAGGAGTCTAATATTATATTGAAGCATGTATTAAATCATTAGCAGATAGGATTCCAGACTAGATCCCAAATAAGATCCCAGACTAAATCTCGGATAGGATCCAAACCAAAATCGGATCCATCAGATGATCATGACCCAAATCCCGAATCAGATCTTGAACATGATCCCAGACTGGATCTCAGATAGGATCCCAGACCGAGATCCGATCTAGATCATGATCCAAATTTCAAACGGGATCCCGACTCATATCCCTAATCAAAACTCAATCCGAATCCCAGACCAGATAGTTCATATGCATTAGAAATTAAAACCTTTGATTTATGTAAATTAAAATTATAAATCATAATCATAATGAAATACAGGAACTAAACATGGTGGAAAGATTAAACTATAACAAGTAAAAGTATAAAAATATAATTACAAATCTAATTATTTTAATTACAAAAAATATCTAATTTTTAATTATTACTATTATTATTATTATAGAGTCTTATTTTTTTATTTATTAAAATTTTATAAATTACTAAGGACTAAACCCCCAACGGGCTTTCTACCCCCCATCCATCGAAGCCCCCCACCCCCTGCGGCTCTCCTCCGCCGCCCACCACCCATGGCTCCCCACCCGAGCCATCACGCCCCATGCACCCCCATCCGCTCCCCACCCATCGCGGCCCCATCTCAACCCTCCTACCCTACGTCGCCTATGTACCCACCGTGGCCCGGGCCCCACCCCTTGTGGCTCTCCTCCGTCGCCCACCACCTATGGCCCCCCACTCGACCAGTCACTATAGCCCCTCCACACCCCATGCACCCCGCTCCACCCCCACCGTCACGGCCCCCCAGCCCCCAGCCCATGCGCTGCCCATGTACCCATCGCAGCCCCCCACCCCCTATGGCGCCCTTCCGCCGCCCACCACCCACGGCCCCTCCACCACCCTCCACCTGCAGCCCCCCACCCAACCCATCATCGATGCCGCTCCATGTTTCCTGTACCCCCCTCCACCTCACACCATCCGTCCCATCACCACTGCCCCTCGATGCCCCACCCCTAGCTGCATTGGCCCTCCGCGTGCCTCCCACCACCAACGGCCTCCACCAAGCCCATCAACCACCACGCATGGCCTACAGCTAGCACCCATCCTCCATGCCTTGCCGCCCACCACCGACCACCACATGGCAACACATGTGGCCCCTAGATCGAAAGAATAAATAAAAAAAATCTAACCCACGATCGGTCGATCAGGATCAAATTAAGTTACCTACAATTGGTTCAAGCACAATGGTAGTGGCAAAGGCATTGGCAACGGCAATGATAATGGCGGCAATGGCGGTAACAACAGAGGTAGCGACAACAGTGACGGTGACAACAGTGGCAACGGGAAATGCGGTTGCCGATCGATGGAAGCCTAGGAGGTGGAGAGAGAGGATGAGGGGGATAGAGAGGGGAGACAAGAGCATTTTGGAATGAGAGAGAGTGGGTTTTATAGGAGTGGGGGGAGATATTTAAAGATTTTTAGTGACGAAAATATTTACGATGAAATTTTCATTGCTAAATACCTTTTTGCAATGGAAAAAGTTTTTTCATCGCTAATGTTTCTTATTTGCAATAATAAATTTCATCGCAAATACTTTCGTCGCTAACATTCCTGCCAAATATTTTTCTAAAAAAATTTTTCCACTCTAAAAGTATTAAAATATTTTTATTATGATAGAAATAAATTTTCATCTCTAATCATAATTATTTATGGCTAAATATTCCATCACAAAAACTTTCATCACTATTAATTATTATTTATTTATGATGGAATTTCTTTTACATCATTAAAAAAGATTATTGCCAATGAAAAAATTATATCACTAATAATTCATCACAAATACTTCGACCAAAATTTTAAAATTAAAAAGAATATGAACTATTTTTAAAACAAAAAAAGGGCAAAAATATGCTGTGCATGGCCAATGTGATGGGATTGAGGGGTGCAAGCATGTCCACTGTTAGCTAGCCTACAAGCCAATTAATATTTTTTTCTAATTTTTGAAGAATTGGTATTTTTTTAAAATTAAAATTTCTATTTTTTTTAAATATTATATAATTTTAAATTTTAAAGTTCATCTTCACTATTCATTATTTAAGTATTTATTATGTAAGCACCATCATAAAATATCACCTCGATCAGGTAGCTCTAGCTACGTAGATCGACAAAATTTGATTTTGATGATCATAAATAATTGCATGATGATCTGATAGATAAAAATCATCGATCAATTCAAAAATTTGAAATGATGATCTCTATGATATTTATAGTATACTAGCAAAATTTTACTTCAGTCGAATAAAATTATCATTATCAATTTAGCACGAGATGATTTGGACCGTTAAATAAAACATAAGTGATAAAATGCCAATCGACATGTGTTCATTAGATGATTATTTTAGATAAATGATTTTTTCTAATAGTTTAATCATTTCTATAGTGGTGATCCCAAAAAGCAAATCACGTGTATATAAAATATCTAAAAATACACGTCTACTGATATACATTCTTAAAGTTTCTTAGTAATTATACTTATGCTTTTGTAAAATTTACTTAACATGGATAATTCATATATGCGTAGTTTAGGTTTTATAATCACCACTATATAGATGATTAAAATAGTAGCAAAGATCATTTATCAAAAATTATTTTGTAATCAGACGTCGTTTGGCCTTTTGATCACTCATTTTTTATTTAACGATCCAAATCATCTTATGCTAAATTAACTATTATAATTATATTCAATTAAAATAAAATATTATTAGTATACTATAAATATCACAGAGATCATCATTGTAAGTTTTTGAATGCATCAATAATTTTTATCTATCAGATCATCATACGGTCATTCATGATCGTCGAATCAAATTTTATTGATCTATATAGCAAGAGCTACCAGATCGAGATGATATTTTATGATGGTGGTTGCATGATAACCATCTAAATAATAAATAGTGTAGATGGGCTTTCAATTATAAAATTATATAATATTCAGAGAAAAATTTAAAAAATGATTTATTAGCTATAAAAGTTAATATTCCTTCATAAATAATTAATTATTAGTAATAAAAATAAATCATCATAAATAAACTATCATTAATTAATTATTTTTAAAAATTAAAATGATAATTTATTAGTGATGAAAATATTGCATCATGAATAATCTATTATTTACGATGAAACACTAAGTTCCGATGCAAATAATCTCAATTTGTAATGTAAAAAATTTCATCACTAATAAATTATATTTTTAATTTTTAAAAATAATTAATTAATAATTGCTTATTAGTGATGAAAGTTTTTCATTGCAAATAGTGATTATTTGCGATGTAACTTAGTGTTTCATCGTAAATAACATATTATTAACGATGCAATATTTTTGTTGCTAATAAATTATCTTTTTAATTTTTAAAAATAATTAATTAATCATTGCTTATTAGTGATGAAGCTTTTTCATCGTAAATAGTGCATTATTTGTGATGAAAGTTTGTATTTCATCACAAATAATCGATTATTAGCAATGCAATATTTTTATCACTAATAAATTATTTTTTAAATTTTTAAAATGATTAATTAATGATTGATTATTAGCAACAAAATTTTTTCATCACTAATAATCAATTATTAGCGGCAGAACTTAATGTTTCATCAGAAATAATTGATTATTAGTGATGAAATTTTATTTCTATTGCTATTAATTTTTATTAGCGATGTAATTTTTATTTCATCACTAATAATCTTATTTTTGATGAAATTTTTTTGTCGCAAATAAATCCATCGCAAAAGACCATATTTCTTGGAGTATAGGATGCTAGGACATGACTTGTATAGCTTTAATACTCCCTAGCAATCCATTTTTATTAGTTATAGGTGTCTTACATTTTGGTCATCTTGATGTTTATCATCCTCATAGACATCCTTTTGTAAACATTCTTGAAAATTAATAAAAAAAATAAAAATTTGATGTTTTCATGAGTGAATGTTATGTATGCTTGATATTTGAATTTATTGAATGCTTAATTTAATACTTAGTTCACTCAACTGATGCTTACATTCTTAAATCTTGTTTAATTTTAAAATGATTTTGTTTGCAAAAGAAAGGAGAAGAAAATATTAAAGAAGATATAATTATTTAATTAAAATTACTCTTGAATTTGAAAATCTAAATTTGAAAGTTAAATTATCTAAATTTAAAGGTTAAATTTGATATTAATTAAATTCATAATAAAAATGCTTAATTTGAAAGAATGAGGGGAGAAAAGGTGTATAGTTAAATTATTCATCATTAGTAGGGGGAGAATATATTACTGAAATAGTGAAAAGAAAAATAATTTTTTTGGCATGTACTCTTAAAAATAGGGGGAGAGATGCTTGGTTGTTGAATATTATCTAGCTTTAATTGAAAGTTTAAATTAATTTATATTAAAGAAAATTAAGTTTTGATCTTAAATTCTCAATAATTACTTTATAATCTTCTCAATTTGAGCCTTCATGTACTTTTAATGATTTACATGATTTGATTATTCAAAGTTGAAATAGAATTTGAAGCATATTCCTACTCAAAAATTGAATTTCTAAATCCAATTTTGAAACATATTTATAAATTTGAATATAATAATGAATTTTTGATGTGGTTTTAGAAATTTTTATAAAATTATTTTTGCTCTGATACTATCTTTGATTTACTTGATACATTTCTGATACATACCTTTGAACTTGATTAATTAAAATTTCTTAAGAAAAGAAAAGAATGAATATTGAGTTAAATGTTATGCTTGATTTCACTATTTAAAACTTTGAAAAGCTCTACATATTTAAAAATCTGATTAAAGAATCATATTCATTCAAAAAGAAAAAGTGCCTTTATTATTTGAATTCAAACTAATTTTTGAAAAGAAACAAATTTCAAAAGACAAGCCTTTAAAAAGGAGATGATTCATTTGATTTGATTTTCTAAATTTGATACATCTCTCAATTTGATACTTTGATATTAATTTTGATGGTCTTTTTTATCCTTTCCATGAACTTTTTGATGCTGTTGAAAAGGAAGAGAGAAATGTTGAGTATATATTCAAAGGATTAATCCTTAAGAAACTCAATGAATTGATGCTTAACATGAAAACTTAATACTCATTGAATTGAATTGAAACATTATTTTGATATAAGTATATGAAATATATGCAATGAACTAATATGTGTAATGAACTAAAAGATTAATTTAGAATATTTATGAAGTATTTATTTATATGTTTAATCTATACTTCATGATATATTTTAGCAAAATGTATTGAAACACATTATTTGCTTTTATTGTGCATATACTCAAAATTTTGTTATCATCAAAAAGAGGAAGATTATTGAACCTCTGATTGATTTTGATTATTCCAAAATATTGAATATAAATGATACTAATCATATATTTCAAGAGTATATACAGGTCTTTTCATGCATTAAAATTGAAGAAATAATCTTTGGAAAAGATCTCTACAAAACTTACTAAGTCAAGATCTTCAAACAAGGAAAATTCAAATTTAGACTTAGTGAAATCGATCCCAGAGCAGAGAGAGCTGACCCCTTCAGTGAAATAAGGCTAAAAATAAAGTAGTTAAAATTTTAGGTGGATTGGAGTCTACCACAAGAAGATTGGAGTTGACTCTGACATGTTGGAAATATCTGGCACGAGTTTGAGTCGACTCAAGTTCAGTAGGAGCCAACTCTCTCAAAGAAAATTGAAAGCACCAATTTTAAATTTTGCCTGATTGGAGTCGACCCTACAGGATTGGAGTCAACTCCAATGGCCAAGCCAACTCCAGCTACAAGCAAGCTGACTCTCTTAGAAAAATACAGAAGATAGGACTTTTGGACCTTGAGGTGGAGTTGACTCCTTGGTCTTTCGAGTCGACTCAAGAAAAATTAGAGTCGACCCCGATGAAATTGGAGTCGACACTAATATTGGGACATGCATAATGGCAAGTTTTCTGCAACCTTTCAAATGGCTATTTCTCCACTCCGATGGCTATTTCAAGACTTCCAATGGCTAGAACTATCTCTCTAGCCATCTTTAAGGATATTTAAGGATAGAGAATTAACTTGGAAGCAAGATTAAATAAGTTTAGAGAGAAATACTTTTGAAATAGAGTGAGCCACATTATCCATCAAAAGAAAAAAAAGAGAGGGATTAAGCAGTGATTTCTAAGGGCATTCAAGAGCAATCTTCACCAACATCTAGCACATCCTCTCAGCATCATTTGAAGAGAAGTGAAGCTTTAAAAGAGCATACATTTAGCCACTTCTCTGAGCCTTAAAAGAGTTTTTTTTTTATTTTTGTTCTTAAGCCATTAACTCTTTCTTGTATTTTTATTTTTTTACAAGTTTCTTTGGAGGAGAAAAATTTAAAAATTAGGCTCGTTCAAGCCTGAAATTAGACTGTATAGATTTTGGTTGGTGAGTACAGAAAACCAACTAGATTGATAGTGAGCCTAGAAAACTATTGGTGTAAGATTTTGATTGATGATCATAGAAAATCAACTAGATTTATTTATGAGTCTAGAAAAATAAGCACACTATAATCAGAGGGATTATAGTAAAATTTTCAAGAAAAACTTGGAGAGTGGATGTAGGTGCAAATTACACCGAACCACTATAAAATTCTTATGTGTTTATATTATGCTTTGTTTAGTTTATCTTTCTTGCATTCAATTCTTACTTCCATAGTTTTATTTCTTGAATTATAATCTTTATATCCTATTTTCGCTGCTCTATTACATGTACTTCACCAACACTTGAGTTAGCTCAATTAATTGTATATACTTGTTAAGATTTTAAATTTGGTCTAAATTTTATAAGAACCTAATTCACCCTCCCTAGGTTGCTACCTCTGAACAACAATGCCATTTAAGGCTTGAACCTTGATTCTTTTTATTTATAATTATTTGTTGAATTGGCTATCTTATGAAGCCATTGAGTAAATACATCCAGATGCCTCGATCACCAAAACATTTTGAAGATGTCATGGCACAACAGAAGAAGTCTCCTATAGTACTAAACCTGTATGCTTCGAGACATGAAAAACAATCGAGTCAACTGCCCTGTTGGCCTTCTGGAAAATGTGTTTTCCAGTACATAAAGTAATGCTTGATTTGAGTCTCTAAATATCCATCTATTGATCCTAGTTTGATTTTGATGATAACAAAAATATTTGAGTATAAATTATTAAATTACTAATAATGTTTGTGAGGATGTGTAGTTGTAAATCTTAAGAGCTCACAAACTTAAAATGTTTTCACTCATCCAAATGGAGATTCATTACTCAAGATTTTAGAAAAAAAAATTTAAAATGGATACATCTTTCAAGAGGTCAAAATGAAGATTAAATCAAGACAAAAAGGATAAGTCTAGCCTATAAACAAATTTGGAGAAGAAAGGATCACAAACGGTCTTTGGCATGCATGGCATGCAAATTAGGCCGATCCAGTTTGAGACTGAGCCATACTAGTCTCAATAAAAGTAGAAGACAGAAAAGGCAAAAAGCTGAATTTTTATGATCCAAGGGATTAAGCTGACCCAGCTAAAAAATTGAGCCGATCCAGTGGAACTAGGTCGACCCAATCAGAAGATAAGCCATCCTAGTCTCAGACAATAGAAGAAGATAGAAATAGTATTTTAAAATTTCTGAGACTGAGCCGATCTAGCTGAAAACTGAGCTGACCTAGTTTGGACTAAGCCGATCTAGTTTAAAACTGAGCCAGTCCAATGTCTGTAATGACTAGTTTTTAGTTCTACAGCTTGTTCACTCCACACGTGTTCCAACGGCTATTTTAGATCTTTCAATGACTATCACTTCCAAAAGCCTATGATGATGACTTGTAATGGTAGAAAATCTCAAGGATACTTAAGAAAATACTTGAAGCATTAAGAGGTAGCTTTTGAAGAGTTTATTGAGTATCCATTAAGAAAGCAAGAAGAGTGAGCTAAAAAGAGTAAGGAAGAAGTGATTTTTAGACATTCTTTATCCTTCCAACATCCTCAAATCTGAGAGAAGTTAGGCCATCATTATTGAAGATCATCTCCTACTTACTCAAGCATTCAAAGAGAAGAAATCAACCCTATAAGCAAAGCAATCCAGATTTTCTTCTCTTGGATTTTATAGAGTTTATTTTAAATTTTTTTTTTATATTTTATTTTATGTTTCTTGGGGTGAGAAACTTGGGTTTGTCCAAGCCTCGAGTTGGATACTGTATTGGTTTGATTGGTGACCCAAGGGTAAAATCAATAGGGATTGATTGTTAGTCCAGAGAAAAATAATCATTTGTGAGATTTTGGTTGGTGATCCAGGAAAAATTAACTGGATTCATTGTGAGCTCGAAAAACAATCATGTATGATTTTGATTGATGAGCCAGAGAAAATCAACTGGATTTGATTGTAAGTCTGAAAAATAATCGAACTGTAATTCTTGTTGAGAATTATAGTTGAATTTCCAAGGGATATACTTGAAGAGTGGATGTAGGTGCTGAGTTTGGCACCGAACCACGATAAAATTTATGTGTTTGTGATTGCATATTCTTTACTTTATTGCTTTTATTCACTGCACATTACAAAGCTTGTTTTATTATCTATTATGTGCACATCACTTAGTTTAAATCATTCAAATCTGCATATTAGTCAAAATTTTTTTTAAATATCCAATTCATCCCTCCCTCTTGGATAGCCATCCCCAAGCAACAAGTGGTATCGAGTAGGTGCTCTATTATTGATTATTGACCTAACCATTTAGAGTTAAAGATTTTGGCAATCCAGATGGAGTCTTTATTTAATGAAGGTTATTCTATAGATAGACCTTCACTTTTTAATGGTTCTAATTATATCTATTGAAAAGCTAGAATGAAAATCTTTATACAAGCACATGATTATAAGTTATGAAAAATTATAATAGATGGCTCACACACAACCAATGCATTGAAAGAGCATGATAAAGAAATAGCCCAACTTAATGTTAAGGCCATGAATTTACTTTATTGCTCCTTAGAGTTAAATGTAATTAATGCAATTTCTTCATGTATTTTAGCAAAATAAATATGGGAGAAATTGGAAAGAACTTATGAAGGAGAAAATCAAAAAGAGGATTCAAGCTCCCAAGAAGAAAAAAAAGCTCACCTCAATATATACCTCATGGCTCATTAGGATGGAAAGAAAAAGAAGAAGAAAAGACAAAGAAAAATGAAAGTTTTGATTAAGGAGGAGCAAGGCATAGAAAAGAAAAAAAGGAAGAGGAAGAAGGTATTGCTAATTATTGCCTCATGGCTAATGCAAATGAGGTAAATCTTGAAAACTCTTCTGACTTTACATTTGATAAATTATTTGAAGCCTTCAATGATTTAATGGATGAATTTAAAAAAATAAGGCTCAAAAATAATGAACTCAAAAAGTCTAATCTTCTTTTAGCCGATGAAAAGAATAAATTATTAAATAAAAAAGAAGATATTTTGAAAGAAATGAATTCTTTGGCTAAAGAAAAGGATGTACTACTTAAATCTTAAAATCTTTAGTTGAAGAAAATATTAAATTGAAAGAGAAATTTAAAAAATCAAAGCTTTACATTGAAGAAAAAGAAAAACTCCTAAGATCTTAAAAATTTCTTTTGGTAGAAAATGCTAAATTAAGAAAAAATTTTGAAACATTGAAGTCTATGTTCAATAAGTTTACAATCGGATCACAAAAGCTTCAAGCAATATTGAATAATCAAAAAGCTATTTTCAATAAAGCTAGAATTGGATATAACTCCTTAAGAAAATAGAACCTTATTAAGAATATGTTTACAAAAGCTTATTATGAAAATCACTCTATAGTTTGTTTTAAATGCAACAAAGTTGGCCACAAAATTTTTGAATGTAATACTAAAAAAATTGGTCATACTTTGATTAAGAAAATATGGGTTCCAAAAGGAACCATAAGATTTAACTTTAATGGACCCAAGATGGCTTGGGTACCAAAATCTAGTAAATAAGTTTGTAGGTACACCAAGGATCCAATGAAACTAAAGGAGGAAAATTCTTATCGATGGATGCCTTGAAAATAAAATTGGATGGGTGATAATGTTTAATAAAATCTAAATTTATTTTTTACATCATGCCATCATTATTTGCTAAATATATTTTGATTATTAATTAGCATAATTATTAAGCATGTTAGATTGATTTTGATGATTTTATCTTTGCTTAAAATGATCATACTTCTTGAAAGAAAGCTTGATTTATTGAATGTATTGACTTTAATGATTTGCTAATATGTATGCATATGATAACTTTTTTCATGCTTTGATAAGTATGATTGAATTTGATGCTAGCAATAATTTAAATATTTTAATTTTTAAATCAACATGCTCTCTTCTATATATCATGTTATGGATGAAATGGTTTTATCTTAAAATTTAGCATGATATCTTAAGCCTTCCTATATCAATTTTATAATTGATGAATTTTATTTTAAAAAAATGCTTAATTGGGTGTGAATATTTTAATTGCTAAACCTATAAAAAAATCTAATTTTTTTTGCATTCTCTATAAAAAGTTAAATTATCAAAATTCTTTTAAAAATTTGAAACTCCCTAGTTGAACTGAACACATAAAGCCTTCATCTAGTTTTCTCTTGATTTGGTCTTATTTAAATTGATTATTGGAACCCCCCTAATTGATTATTTTTTATAATCCTCTAAATTTTCTTGAATATCTCTCTTAATCATCGATTTGATTGACTCTTTGATCTTAAAAGAAAATTTATTGATGAACATTCTTATTTTGTTTCAATTGATTGATTTTGAAAATTGAATTTGAGAAATGGTCTTCTTAAATCTTTTGAAGTTGATGTCAAGCAAAATGTATCAAGGAAGTTGTCACTTATCTTTAAAGCTAAACTTTTAAAGAGGACTTCAGTTAAAAGTAATTGGTATCAAATAGATTGCTATTTGCCATGTATTTGATTGACTTATCTTTCGACAAAAATAGAAAAATATCTTTATTTCAAACTTGATTTTGCATAGCTACATTTTGATATGATATCATTTGAAACAAATTCAAAAATACATACCTTTTCTGAACCTATAATTGCTTAATATTTCTTAAGAAAATGAAAAGATAATATTTTGAAGAATAACTTAAAATCTCTTTATGGTGTATTTTGACTGATTTCATAATATCAATTCAAATTAATTTATTTGAATCAATTCATCTTTATTAATTCAAAATTAAAATCACCGGTTTCAAGCTAAATTTGCAAATTCATCTTTAAATGGCATTGAATTGTTAAGAAAATCATGATTTGATCTAAATTTCAACTTAATTGGTATCAAGAAGTTTCTTCCTAAGAAAATTTTTATTCTTGGTATCATTCCTTGCATTTTATTATATTATTTTTGGACAAAAGAATTGGATATAATGTCTCAAATCTATTTTACATTGATATACTCTTGATATGATATATCTTGAGATAAATTCAAAGAATCTCATACATTTTTTTTTTGAACTTAATTGAGTGAATGTTTTGTTTGATTAATGCTTATTTCACTCAATTGATGCTTCTACTTCTAAATTTTATTTAATTTTAAAATGGTATTATTTGCTAAAATAAAGGAGAGAAATTATTAAAGAAGAAATGATCAATTATTTGAAAAGAGCTTTGAAATTGAAAATATCTTTCAAATTTAGAAAATCTAAATTTATTAGTTAAATTCATATTTAATTTGCTTGATTTGAAAGAAAAAGAGGAAGAAAAATTTAAAAGTAAATTTATCCAGCATTAATTATAAAAAATAAGGGTAGTGATATTATCTAGCTTCGATTGAAAATTATAATTAACTTATGTTAAGGTGAATGAACATTGATTTCATTATATTTTTTAGCCTTAATATGATGATTCCATTTGATCTATATGCTTTTGATTTGATTGTTAAATCATTTTTGAAAATAAATTGATTTTGATATATTCTTATAATTTTAAAGCTCATTGATAAATATAATACTGAACTTTTCATGTGCCAAATTTTAAACTTGATTTGCATGATCATTTTTGGCAAATGATTAGAGTTAAATTAAATTTAAAAATATTTTCTTACTTCAAGGAATAAATTTTTAAATACAATCTTAAAACTCATTAGAAAATTTAAATTTGATTCTAAATTTCTGATGTGCATTACAAAATTCTTATGAATTATTTATTTTAAAATAATTTTTTACTCAAAGCAATAAATTTGAAAATATGACTATCTTTTGCATTGATACTATTCTTTTTTTTTTGCTCGATACATCTTCAATACATACCTTTTTTGAGCTTAATTGACTAAAATTTTTTAAGAAAAAAAATTAAATATTAAAGTATATATTATGCTTAGTTTCATGATCAAATCTTTTGAAAAACTTTGCTCTTTTGAAAAACTCTATTGCTCTTAAAGCTTAAAAGTATATATTTAAAAATTTAATTAAAAGATTATATTCATTTGAAAAGAAAGAGAGTCTATAATATTTGAATTTAAGCTAATTTTTTTAAAAAAAAATATTCATTCAAAAGGGGAGAAGATTTCTTTGATTTGACTTTATGAATTTGATACATCTCTCAATTTAATGTCTTGATATTGATTTTGATGATTTTTCTCTATTCCATTTCATGAGCTTTTTGATGTTGTCAAAAATGGGGAGAAGTATATTGAGTATATCCTTAAAGAATTAGTACTTAAGAAACTCAATGAATTTCATGCTTGGAATCTTAATACTTATTGATTGAAGAAAAAATCTATTTTCTTAGCATAGGATCATTCAGATCTAATTGGATCTGAAAAAATATTTTAAATTTTTTTTTAAAATTCTAATCAGATCTAAGATTTCTCGGATCTAATCATAGACATCTAGTATTAAAAGTTAAAAATTAAATTAAATTAGATTTAATTTTATGTACCTAATTTGGTAATCTAATTATCCTACGATGATCCTATTGATTCCTAAGGTTCTGGAAGGAGCCATGCATGCACCTGGTCTCTACTAGTATCCACTCAGGTAGGATCTGAAAATCTTCTCCTCATGAATCTTTTCTCCAAAAATTAGATCTGGATCTGATTTAAAAAGCCTTCAAAATAACTTCTAAGGGCAGCCTGTTCGTCTCACAAATACCATCGCATAGATGCTGAATCTTGTATCAAAAATCTTAGAGCTTCAACTCAGATTTATGCCTAACATTTTAAGCATGTAGAAGAGAGGGAGAAAGAGAATAGAGGGGTCATGGATATTAGAGGGAAGGCTCCTTTGGATGTGAAAAAAATAAATTACGTTGAGGCAATTTCGTGAAAAGAGTTCTTATACAAGACATAGTGCCATAAAGAGTCCCTTTTTAACCAAAAACCTTATTAATTTAACCATTGGAACTCTTGGACCTGATCTCCACGAAATACCCTAGATCCCATCTAGTTTTGATACCAAAAATCCATCTGGATGGTGGTGGCATAAAAGGATAAGGAAGAGTCCATGTGCATTTAGGACTCTTCCCTTAAGAGCTTAATCCAAATCAAACTCTATCAAAACCCAGTCTAGGCACCTCTAAAAATTATGAAATTTTACACACCCAAAGCATAACTCGTTCTCTATTACATATCTAAAATTAGAGTAAAATAATTTTTAAAAAAATTTCTAAAATTCTTTGATTATGTGACCCTTAATTCTCTCAATTGGGTCAACTATTAACCCTAGTCTAATTGCACTAGGAATAAATTTAATTTTCATAATTAATCTGATCTGGACTTATTTTAGTTAGATGAAAATAAATCCATTCAAGATACAGGAATAAGTCAAATCAAATTTGACTCTATTACAATGAATCAGAAAGATTACAGAAGGAGAAAGTCAGGCTCAATCATATGCTAGCATGATTATCTTGAACCTGATTGGATCTAATCCAAATCAATCAAATTAGGTTAGCTCAATTGATAACATCCAAACCTAAATCCTTATTTGTGTGATCTAATTAGGTTCAATTCTGTATGATAATGATGTTAGATATATGTGCCCTAGAAGCCAGAATTGGCTGACACTTGTAATACACTTCTAGGGGCAAAATTATAATTTTGACTATAATCAATAAAATGAATTATTTTCTATCACATATGTGTATTTAGTGTCTGTGATACATCCTTTGAGTTAATGATAATGATAATTCATATTTTCAAGAGTTGAAAATTTAAGACATGAATAATCATTATTAACTCATAAAATGCTCCCAACCATAGGATCATCATGAGGATGGTGATTAATCCGAAAGGTTGGTGTACAATCGCTTCTCTTTAGTAGATGAGTCTTGAGTCTATGGTGTGGAGACACTAGAGCAAGAGTACAGATACTCATTTGAGAATGAAGGCACTGAGCGTGACCACCTCGAGTAGTCATTAGGAAGTCTACCTTCTCGTCAATGACTGACTCGATGCTGCAGTGGTGTGTCTGATTCTTTGAACTGAGATGCATCGGCAGTTCACCTTGAGGGTGTTATAGTTTAACTACACCATAACTCGATCTTCTAACCATTCGGAACCCTGAGGTGTATGTTGGCTATAGCATGTTCATTATAGAAATTGGATTGCATCAAGATGGAATCTATCTACCTCGGTGGAAGAGGAGCAGCCCTATGATGATCATAAGAATCAAGTCCAGAAGCCTATGACCATGGCAAAGTGCATAATAGAAAGAGTTTTTATTTAGATTTTCACATCGAACTTGAATCAAATGATTACATCATATGACAGAAATTAGGGTTTGATGAGTTCACCTTAACCCTAATTTGATCGGGGCTCAAGATAGAAGAACTTAATCACACAGGTAGCTGCACCAAGAGGTTCGCATTCAGCTATGATGGGTTGCCACCATATACTGCTAGGTGTCACTGGTGGATTTTGGAAGCAATTAGAATGATTTAGATGATCGATCATTCTAGCTGTTTGAATTAGAAGAGTTCTGATCCATCGAAAGGAGTTTTGATGATGTCGATGATAGAGATCATGACATATCCCATTACCATACAGAACTGAACCTAACTGGATCACACAAATAAGGGTTTGAATCTGGTGATTATCAATTGAACTAATCTAGTTCAATTGATCTGAATGAGATTCAATTAGGTTCAAAAAAATCGTGCTAGCACTCGATTGAACCTAACGTTCTTCTTTACTATCATAAATAGTTATCCTGACTGAGCTAAAGGAGTTTGTGCTCGATCAGAGGCCTTCACTTGGTGTGACTGGAGCCTATCTAGGTCAAAAAAGGGTTGTCTTATTTTGTAAGATAATACCTACCATTTTTGGTCACCTACCATTTCTCATCCTTTGACTTTGGTCAAAAGTTGATCTTTGACTGGTCAAATATTGACCATTGATACTTTGACTTCTGTCCACGTGTCACGCACCTATTGGAGAGCTGGTGGGGGCTTATCCCCCTGCCAGAACCTAGCAAGGAGGGTGCCCAAGAGTCCCTGTTGGACAGGGACTCCATCTTCTTTTTGGATTTCGATTACTCCTCCTAAGAACCGACTTTGACTGGTCTTAGGCGCCATCTAAGGATGAATCCAAGGGACTCTATTCCCACCAATTAGATTTAGATCTGATTTCACAAAGGATTGTGATTGGTTGGGATGAAGAGGAGTTGGATCATGCAAAGTCTATAAATAAGACCCTACGCCCAACTCAAGGAGAATCTCAATCTCATGAAAATTTCCCACGCCCCAAGGCTGCCTCTCTCCTCCTCCTCCATGCCAAGTCCATTTTCTCCCTCTCCTCTCCATGCCCAAAGTAGTTTGGGATCTAAGTTGGTGCAATCTAGGCTAGAGAAAGGCGAGAGAAAGCTAGAAGGTTACGCTGCTGCAAAGGATAACTGTTGATCTTCAAAAGCTATTTTGAAGATCCTCCAAATCAGATTCAGATCTGATTTTTGGAGACGTGATAGAGAAGAAGAGGATCTCCAGATCTAGCCTGAGTGGATACCAGTAGAGGCCAGACACTTGCGTGGCTAGATCCAGAACCTTCCGCTGCTTACAGGATCATCAATGGGTAATAGGATTACCATACATCAAGGTAAATTAAATATGATTTAATTTATTTATATTTTATTTTTATTATTGAAATAATAAAAATCAGATCTAAAATATCTCAGATCTAATTTGGATCAAAGAAAAAAAAATTTGAAATATATTTCTTAATTCGATCAGATCTGAACGAACCTGATCCGAGAAATCATGATTTTTCTTCAAATGAGATATGTCATGATCTCCATCATCGACATCATTGAAACACCTTTTGATGGACCAAAACTTTTTTGATTTATATAATTAGAATAATCGATCATCAAAATCTTTCTAATTGCTCCCAAAATCCACCAATGACACCTAGCAGTATATGGTGGCAATCCATCAAAACTGAAAGTGAACCTCTCAGTGAGCTACCTGTGTGATTGGATTCTTCTATCTTGAGCCCCAACAGGATTAGGGTTAAGGTGAACTCATCAAACCCAATATTTGTCATATGAATTAATCATTCGATTCGAGTCCTCTATAAAACCCTTATTGAAACTTTTTCTATCATCTTCACTCTGCCATGGCCATGGGCTTATGGACTCAATTCTCATGATCATCATAGGGCTACTCCTCATCTACCAAGGTAGATAGATCTCTTATTGATGCATTCCAATTCCTATAATGAATGTACTATAGCCAACATACACCTTAGGATTTTGAATGGCTAGAAAATCGAGTTATGGTGTATTCAAACTACAACACCATCAAGATGAATTGCCGATGCATCTCAGGTCAAAGAACCAAACACACTACTGCGACATCGAGCCATTCATCGACGAGAAGGTAGACTTCCTTATGAATGCTCGAGATGGTCATGCTTAGTGCCCTCATTCTCTAACGAGTACCTATACTCTCGCTCCGATGTCTTCACACCATAGACTCAAGACTCATCTACTCAAAGAAAGCGATCGTATACCAACCTTCCAAATTAATCACCATCCTCGTGATGATCCTACGGTCGAGAGCAGTTTATAAGTTAATTATGAAAATTTATTTTTTAAATTTTTAACTCTTTGAAAATATGAATTGTCATTATCATTAACTCAAAGGATGTATCACATGCACTTTAAATACATACTATAATAAAAAATAATTCTTTTATTAATTTATAGTCAAAATTATAAAATTATTCTTAGAAGTGTATTACAAGTGTTAGCCAATCTGGCTTCTAGGATACACATCTAACAAACTCCTATTTGACCTAAAGCCAATTGGCTATAAATCTAAGTCCCATCTTTTCAAGGTGGGCTTCGATCTTCTACTGGGCTAAAGGCTTCATTAGTGGATTCACCGTATTGTCCGTAGAGTCGACTCTCTTGACCTCGACAAAATCCTTCTCGAGGTAATCGTGGATGAAGTGAAATTGCCACTCGATGTGCTTGGATTTTTGATGAGACCTTGGCTCCTTAGCTAGGGTTATGGCATCATTGTTGTCGCAATATAGAGGGACGGCATCTGATGGCATCACTCTGAGTTTTACGATGAACTTCTTGTACCAGAATGCCTTCTTTGTAGCTTTCGAAGTAGCAATGTACTCTGCTTTCATGGTGGAATCTGCTATCACAGTTTGCTTGAAACTCTTTCAGCTAACAGCACCACCATTACACACAAACAAACTACCAAATGTCAACTTTCGATCATCTATATCAGACATAAAATCTTAGTTTGTATAACCCTGGACCTGGAGTTCTCCATTACCAAAAATCAAGAACAAATCCTTAGTCCTTCTCAAGTACTTAAGGATACGTTTCACAGAAGTCCAGTGCTCTTCACTTGAATTTGACTGATATCTACTCGTGACACTCACAGCATGAGCGATATCAGGTCATGTACATAGCATGGCGTACATGAGGCTCCCTATTGCTAAAGCATAAGGGATCTTGCTCATGCATTCAATCTCCTCAGGTGTGTTGGGACACATCTTCTTGGAGAGATGAATGCCATGTCTGAAGGGCACCAATCTCCTCTTAGAGTTTTTCATGCTAAACCTCTTTAGTACCTCCTCTATGTACATCTTCTGTGAGAGACCCAGCATCCTATTCGGTCTATCCCTATAGACCTTAATTCCTAGAATAAAGGATGCCTCTCCTAGGTCTTTCATAGAAAACTCTTTTGATGTTGGCCAGGGGCCAGCGCACACCCGATGGGACCCAGGGATGGGTTACCAATCAAGGGGTGGTTGTTGACACGGCAACATCCTCGGGGGTCGACCTGGAGGGTCGATCAGTCCCTGATGGATAGGGATTAAATGGGAATGACCGCCCAGCCTGCCGCTTGAGGTCGATCTGGCTTGATGCAGATCGACTCAGGTGCGAAGCCCCTTAGGCCTGCCTACAGCACGTTATAGATGCAAGGTTCTGGTGCACCTTATAAAGGCTAATAAACCCTTCTTTCTAATAGGAAATTTTCCTTTTAGAAGAGTGGTTAGGGGCTATGCTCCGACAGGTGGTATCAAAGCGAGGTTGTAGGTTCGAAACTTGGAAGGCTCCTCGGGTGTTGCTGGGCAGGAGATTGTTGGCCAAAGACCAGCACACATCCAATGGGACCTAGGGAAGGGTTGCCAGTCGGGGGTTGGTTGTTTAATGGCAACATCCTTGGGGGTCAACCTGGAGGGTCAATCAGCCCCTGATGGGTAGGGATTAAATGGGAATGACCACCCAGCCTGCCGCTTAAGGTCGATCTGGCTTGATGCGGGTCAACTCAGGTATGAAGCCCCTCAGGCCCACCCGCAACATGTTATAGACATGGGGTTCTGGTGTGCCTTATAAAGGCTAATAAACCCCTCCTTCTAGTAAGGCAATTGCCTTTTAGAAGAGTGGTTAGGAGCTATGGTCCTACATTTGATAACCATATTTTAACTGTGGTCAATATGGGAATATTATTTTCAATAAGGAGGATGTCATCCATGTACAGTACGAGAAAAACAACAATGCTCCCACTAATCTTTTTGAATATATACGGTTCCTCCTCATTCTTGATGAATCCAAATGATTTGATAAAATCATTGAAATGAGTATTCCAGCTTTGAGATGCTTGCTTAAGTCCATAGATGGATCTTTGTAGCTTGCAGACCTTGTAATCAGCATCACTGGATGTGAAACCTAGTAGCTATTCCATATAAATATCTTCCTCAAAATATCCATTTAAGAAGGCTGTTTTCATATCCATCTGCTATATTTCATAATCAAAATAGGCTGCAATAGTAAGCAATGTGCGGATGGATTTTAGCATGACTACTGGCGAGAAGGTATCCTGATAGTCAATGCCTTCGTGCTGACTATACCCTTTCGCCACTAACCTAGTCTTGAATGTCTCCATATTTCCATCTATACCTATCTTTCTCTTATAGATTCATTTACACCCAATAGGTACTATACCTTCAGATGGATCTACCAAGGTCCAGACTTGGTTGAAGCGCATTGAGTCAATCTCTGACTTTATTGCCTCTAATCATTTCTCGGAGTCGATATCTAATATCGCTTCATCATAGGTTTTGGGATCATCACCATGAACCCCATTTTTCATGAGGAATATTTCCTCTACGTCCTCTAAAATAGTACCTAAGTATCTTTTAGGAGGATGCAAAATCCTTTCTGATCTATGAGATGGAGGAGGTAGTGATTGGACTGGCTCAATCTGATTGGATTTCATAGGGTCCTTAGCTCATTGCTCTTGGAAGACTTTCTCCTCAAGCCTAATCTACCTTCCGATGCCACCATCTTGAATAAACTATTTTTTAAAAAAGATGGCATGTCGACTCACAATCATATTATGGTCTTATGAAATATAAAAATAGTATCCAATTGACTCTTTAGGATATTCTATGAATCGAGCTCTAAAGGACCTATACTCTAACTTGTCCGCCTGTTGCCTCTTGACATGAGTCAGACAATCCCAAATTCTGAGGTGACTTAGACTTGATTTCTTACCATGCCATATCTTATACGGTGTGGTAGAAATAATTTTAGAGGAAATCCTATTCAGTAAATATATAGCGGTCATTAGACTGTCCCCAAAAAAACTCAGGGAGATCCATGAAGCTCATCATAAATTGGACCATATCTAATAAGGTCTGATTTCTCTATTCTGAAATCTCGTTGAGTTGAGGTATTCTAGGTGGAGTTCATTGAGAAACTATGCCATTTTGCTTAAGATAGTTTAGGAATTTTTGACTAAGGTATTCACCTCCTCGATCTGATCAAAGAATCTTAATGAGTTTTTTAATTTATTTTTCTACTTCATGTCTAAATTTTTTAAACTTTTCAAAAGCTTCAGATTTATGTCACATCAAATACACATACCTATACCAAGATAAATCATCGATAAAGATGATGAAGTAGATATAGTTGCCTCTAGCCAGCACATCAAATGGGCCGCACACATCAGTATATACTAGGACAAGTAGGTCTGTGGCCCTTTCCCCATGTCCTATAAAAGAGAGCTTGATCATTTTGCCATAAAGGCATGATTCACAAATCGGATATGACTCAAAAGTCAACAGACTCAATAGCCCGAATTTCTCCAATTTGTTAACCCTATCTTTCGCTATATGACCTGGCCTAAGGTGCCATAGATACCTATCATTTAGATTATCCCTAGGTCATTTTGATCCTATATCATTCACATTTTGCTCGATATTGAAAATAGAAACATCAATATGTAACTGATAGAGACCATTTATAAGGTAACTATTTGTAATTTTATTTATTTCATAAAGAATATTATAATGGTCCTTAAGAAAATTAATTACATAGCCTTCCTATGCTAAACATGAAATACAAATCAAATTCCTACTTCCTGTAGGCACATAAAAATAGTCTCTAAGAACTAAATCTAATCCTAAGGATAATCGTAGAGAGTAGGTTCCCATAGCCACTACAACAACTCTTGCTCTATTTTTGATGCATAGGATCATCTCACCATCCCTCAGCCTCCTGCAATTCTTAAGATTCTGCATAAAAGTGCATAAGTGAGCACTAGAACCAAAGTCAAGCATCCAACTGGATATAGAAGAAATCATAAGATTAGATTCTATAACGACTATACCTCCAGAAGGACCTACCTCCTTCTTGTTCTTCAGGTTGGCGAGGTACAAGGGATAGTTCCACTTCCAATGACTGTTTGTATTGTAATGAAAATATTTTTCTTTGTCAGCGGCCTTCTTCGGCTCTGCCTTCTTCTTCTTTCCACCATCCACCTTCTGTTTCTTTTCGAACTTTTTTTCTTTTCAAAAAACTTTCTCTTGGAAGAAGTCCGCTCCATAGCAAGTACTAAGCCTTTAGAATCTTTCATAGAAAGCTCAGCAATAACCAGCATATTCATAAGTTATACTAGAGTATTCTGTAGTTTATGCATATGGTAGTTCATGATGAACTGCCCATGTGCATCAGTCAAAGATTGTAGAATTATATCAATCTATAAATCCTTATCCAACTTGACACTGAGCTTTTCAAGCTCTTCTAAGTCCTTGATTATCATCAGACAATAATCTTGGACCGACTGTCCATCACACATTTGAGCCTTAAAAAGTCTTCTAGTGACTTGATATTTGGCTGCGTGACTTTATTCACCAAAGAACTCTTGCAGGTAAGCCAACATTTGGTGGCTAGTCTTCATGTCTTCATGTTGGCACTGAAGTTCATCAGACATCGAGCCCCCATCCACTTCTCTAGAGATGCTCTCTAATTAGTGGATGGACAAGCTGGTAAAGTGGGAGGATCCTGTTCCAATACATGAGTCAACTTCTCAAAATCCAAAATAATCTTGAAGTTTCAGAGCCAATCCTTGAAGTTGGATCCGGTCAGTCTATGGGTGTCCAGGATATGGGCTAGTGGGTTGGATGTAGATATTTTTCTGTAGAGAGTTAAAGTTTCTAGTTAGATTTTATAATTAGATTTAATCAATTTATTTAGAAATTTTATTTTTAAATAAATTAGGCTCTCACTATTTTTTTGGATTTCTACACTTCCTGGGTAGAGATGCAAAAATCTTCGTGATTAATTGATTTCTAGTGGGTGGTGCGGTCCCACCGACTGGCTCACCATCTTACCTAATAGTTATTAATGATGGGTCAACCGATGAGTGGACAACTCTTATCCAATAATTCTCTAATTATGGTGCACCTAATCCTGGTCTCTAATTCATGAATCTCATCATATCCAAAATATTGATCCACTGCTTAGTTAAGTTAGACCCACCATTTGCATGAATTAGATTCCTAATTGGATCCCTCACCATATCCAAAATATTGAACCCAACCCATCCTCCAACCCATAGCATCCAATGCCTAATAGATGTGGTTGCATCTTTTTGGTGCAACTAAGCCACAATAACTAGTCGAGAACAATCAACCCAGGGAAGGACCCGCACATCTACAATGGTGGAAGACCAATTGACTTAATCTTTTCTTAGGGAGATTCAATTTAAGTCTCTTAGACTTAACTCAATCATAATGGTTATGACAAGCCTAGTGGCATGGGTTAGCTCGAACTTTTAGCCACCTCAAATCAGAACTGGATTGATACAAATGGCCAAGTAAGTGAGATTGGTGGAAGGGATATGTCATTAACTCGACAAGAATACATTTAAGTCGAGTAGCTTCCAATTAAAAATCAATCGATCGTATCTGCCAAACTTACCTTTGACACCAAATTATGAACCAGAACTAATCAGTTAGCCCACAATCTAGGCTCGAACCATGGAGCCAAATTAGGTCTTAATAGGATCGATCACATGTGGCTGTGAGTCAACCTTGACCCGACTTACAATTATTGGGCTGGTCAATTCTAAGCACTCTTGATTCCACCTAACCAACTCTTGATTTGGTTTGATCAACCGCTAGATCTATGAGCTCAGAAGTGGCACTCCCAAGTCTTGGAAACATGAGAAGATAGGTCATGAGAAGACAAAAGCGAGTCGGAAGAAGAATCAGTCTCAATTGTAAAGTTCAGAAACTAGGCCAGCTCACTATAAGACTGAGCCGACTCAATTGAAAATTAGGTTGGCTCAGTCTAGGACTGGATTGGCTAGATCTCAAAGAAAAATTCAAATAGAGAGCAGTATTTTTGGGCTATTGCACGGTCATAACTAGGTCAACTCAGTCTGGGATTGAGCCGATCGAGTCGCAGGTTAGCCGACTCAGTCTGAAACTAGGCCAGCTCAATTTTTGCGGGTTATTATTTTATGTACATGGGTTGTTTGGATTTGGAGAGTTTTTCTATGAGCTTGGGCTTGACCCTTTGTAAAGTATATATACTGAAAATAGATCAAGATTGTTAGAGTACTGAAATATACTGAATAAAAGCTCTTTTCTTTCGAAAATCTCTTCTTCTCTTCTTTTCTATTCCTTGATTTATTTGATCATGCTTCCATAGAGATCTCTAAGAAGTACTTTCTTATTGCTTCGCAAATTACCGATGGCCATGTTGATCCATGTGGGAAGAGCGCATATTTCCAACATTTGGTATCAAAGCGGTGTTGCATGAAAGAAAGAAAGACACCTAAGATTTACTACATTCAGGATTTGTTGCACCAGGTTTTATCCTAAAACTTTTAGTTTGCTTTGTAGTTGTCTCTAGATTGAGGTGGAGATTATTTACATGGAGGCATGGTGATATAAAAGTTTGGAAAGAGGATTTAGGGCTAGTTAGATCTTTTGTGAAGAGTAGTTTTACTAGTGTATGATCGTGAAGGATGTTAGGAATCTATTCTTGACTTATTTGAAGTCATGGGATCAAGTGGATTCAAGGTGGATTTTGAGAAGTTCGATGGCAAGGAAAACTTTACCTTATGATAGCAAAGAGTAAAGGACTTGTTGGTTCAGTAGAAGATCTACAAGATCTTGATAAAAGAAAGACCGGAAAAGATCAGTGCTGAGGATTGAAAAGAGTTGGAGGAAATTGCTTTTAGCACAATCCAGATGTGTTTGATCGATCAGGTTTTGCCCAAGGTTTGCATAGAGACTATGGCAAAGGGGCTCTGGGAGAGATTGGAGAACACATACATGGGGAAGAACATGACGAACAAACTATGGTTAAAGAAACAACTGTATAATCTAAGGATGTCCAAAGGTAAAGATCTTGTTGCACATATCCAAAGGTTCAATCAGGTGTGTTCTGAGGTGATGAGTTTGGATGTGAAGATCGATGAGAAGGATCAGGCATTATTGCTATTATGTTCTCTCCTATGTTCATATGATGGTCTCATAACAACTCTAGTTTATGGAAAGAATATCCTAAACTATGAAGAGGTTGTTGGTGTGCTCAGATCAAATAAGCAAAGGAAGAAGATCTACAAGGGAGACTCTAAGTCTGAGATCTTGGCTGTGAATAAAAGATAGGAAAGATCAAAGGAGAAGATAAGAGAAAAATCCAAGGGTAGATCAAAGTCTTAAGATCAAAAAATGATGAGAGTGAAATGAAATATCATCAGCCTGGACACTTGAGGAGAGATTGTTCCCTTTTGAGATCAGAAAAAGGAAAGGCCAGCAAGGAAGATGATACAGCTTCTATGAGTAGTGGAGGAGACCTGCTAGTTGTACCAGATGGATCCACAGAGTATGATACTATATGGATATTAGATTCAGCATATTTGCACCACTATACTTCTCATCCGAAGTGGTTTGCTACCTACCAGAAGGTTGATGGTAGAAGTGTCAGTCTTGGAGATGATCATCCATGCAAAATAGCTGAAATTGGCTCTATCAGGGTGAGGATGTATGACAGGATCATTCGTACATTATCAAATATCAAACATATATCGGAGTTGAAAAAGAATTTGATTTCTTTGGGCTACTTGGAGGAGCAGGATTATGCTTTTAGTAGCCAGGCTAGGAGTGAATGTCTGAAAATTTTTAAGAAAGCTTTGATGGTGATGAGAGGTAAAAGACTGAGCAACAATCTTTATAGAATGAAAGGCTCAGTGGTAAATGATAGTGCAGAGGTGCTAGCAGTGGCACAGGAGGAGCAGATTTTATATCGACTATGGCACTATCGGATGGATCATATGAGTGACCGTGGGCTTATAGAACTAAGCAAAAAAGGTATGATCCCAGTCCTGAAGAAGGAGGGCATAGATCTTTGTGAGCCATGTATCTTTGGCAAATAGCATAGGATGAAGTTTGTCAGAAGTACCAAGCGCAATGGGGGAGAGCTGGATTTAGTGCACTTGGATGTGTGGGGTCCAACTCCTATATCAGCTAGAAGTGGGGCAAAATACTTTGTTACTTTCATTGATGATTTCTCAAGGAAGGTATGGGTTTATCTGATCAGAGAAAAATCAGAGTTGTTTATCTGATTCAGAGCCTGGAGAGCTGAAGTAGAGAAGGAGTCAGGAAGATAGGTAAAGTGTCTGAGGTCGGACAATGAAGGAGAGTATAGTAGCCTAGAGTTCAGGAGGTACTGTAAGGAAAATAGCATCAAATACCATTACATAGTGAGGATGACTCTCCAATAGAATGGTGTCATGGAGAGGATAAATCGGACACTGATCGAGAAGGCATGGAGTTTGAGGCTGCAGACATCACTCCCAAAGTTCTTTTGGGGTGATGCTCTAACTTTTTCTTATTTTCTTGTGAACAGATCCCCTCATTATAAGCTAAATGAAGGCATTCCAGAAGAGGTCTGGAGTGGAAAGAAGGTGGAGATTGGCCACCTAAAAGTCTTTGATTGCACAGCCTATGCACATATGGAGGTAACCGAGATGAGCAAATTAGACCCAAAATCTCAAAAGATGACATTCATAGGGTATCCACAAGGAGTCAAGGGGTACCTGCTGTAGAACTCTCAGGCACAGAAGTAAGTGATCAGCAGGGATGTTATCTTTGATGAGAAGAGCATCTTGAGGAGGTCTGGGATAGACGGAACTAGGAAAACAAAGATGAATAGTGGTGGCTAGTCAGAGAATGATGGCATGTAGGTTACATCCACTTATAGGAGTGTTTCTGTTAAGGTGGAGCTGGGCAGAAAAGTATTGTCTCAGATTGAAAATCAGCATGAAGGGTTGGCAATTCAAATAGATGTATTAGAGCAGCTACAGACATCAGACAAAGATGTGCCAGTGAAAGTGGCTTTGCACAAGCTCCGACATACTATTAGGAGACCGATCAGATATGGCATTGATGAGGTTATCTCCTATGCACTCATCACTGCTAATGGAGATCCAAAGAATTATGTAGAAGGCATGGAGAGTGAGGATCATGATTCATGGATGTAGACCATGATGGAGGAGATGAAATCACTTGAGAAGAATCAGATATGGCAGCTGGTGGATCTTCCAGAGGATGCTCGACCTATTGGCTCAAAGTGGATGTTCATAAAGAAAGAAGCACCTTCAGAACAAGGTGGAGTCAGATTCAAAGCAAGGCTGATAGCAAAAGGATACTCACAAAGGGAAGGGATTGACTACATAGAAATTTTTTCTCCTATGGTGGTGTGTCATACATCTATTCGAGCTTTGCTGTCATTGGTGGCACAGCATAACATAGAATTGGAATAGGTGGATGTGAAGACGGCCTTCCTTTGTGGAACTTTGGAGGAAAGAATCTACATGAAGCAGTTAGATGGTTTCATGGAGATGGGACAAGAAGAAAAGGTGTGTTTACTTAGGAAGTCTTTGTATGGCTTGGAACAATCCCCTCATCAGTGGTATCAAAGATTTGATAGCTTTGTCTTGAGCCTGGGTTTCAGTAGATGTGAACATGATTATTGTGTCTACGTCAAGGATGTAGATAAGGAGAATATCCTGTACCTGTTATTATATGTAGATGATATGCTCATAGTCAGTAGAAGCATGGATGCTGTGAAAAGATTGAAAAGGGCATTATCATCCAAATTTGAGATGAAAGATTTGGGTCCAGCTGAAAAAATCCTTGGAATGGAGATTTGCAGAGATAGATGCAAAGAAGTGCTCCATTTGTCACAAAAAAAGTATGTCCAAAAGGTTCTGGAGAGGTTTGAGATGGAGAAGGCCAAACCTGCAGAGATGCCATTGTCGAGCCATATGTCTCTCTCCAAGTTACAGTGCCCCCAGTCAGAAGAGGAGAGAGAGTACATAAAATGAGTCCCTTATGTAAATATTGTAGGCAGTGTGATGTACACTATGGTGTGCTGTAGATCAGATATAGCACATGCTATGAGCATGGTTAGTAGATACATGGCTAACCCTGGAAAGGAACACTGGAAAGCATTAAAATGGATATTAAGATATCTGCATGGAATAAGGGATTATGGTTTGGTGTTTGGTGGACGATCGAAAGGATTTGGAGAATAATCTATGAAGATGTATAAAGGTTTAGGTTCTCTGAAAGGATTTGTTGATGCAAATTATGCTGGTGATCTTGATACAAGAAGGTCTACTACTGGATACCTCTTCTACGTATATGGTGGACCGATGTTTTGGAGATCAATCCTTCAGCCAATCATGGTCTTGTCTACCATAGAGGTCGATTACATTAGGATAATGGAGGTTGGAAAGAAAGTCCTTTGGCTTAGGAGGCTGATTGATGAGTTGGGGGTGGAGTGGAGCAAGGTTACACTATTCAGTGATAGTTAGAGTGCTCTATTGTTGGCACAGAATCCAGTCTATCATGCATGCACAAAGCATATAGACGTGAGGTACCATAGGATCAGAGAACTAGTGGAGGAAGGTGAAGTAGAACTGATGAAGGTCCATACCAAGGAGAATCAATCTGATGCACTCATGAAGATACTCCCTAGAGATAGCTTTCAAAGATGTGTGGCACGGATGGGTCTGTTGAGAAGAGATGAGTTCACAAAGACTTGGAAGCACCAAGGTGGAGAATATGAGCTCAGAAGTGGCACTCCCAAGTCTTGAAAATATGAGAAGATAGGTCATGGGAAGATGAAAGCGATCCGAAAGAAGAATCAATCTCAATAGTAAAGTTCAGAAACTAGGCAGGCTCACTTTGAGACTGAGTCGGCTTAATTGGAAATTGGATCAGCTCAATCCAGGACTGGGTCGGCTAGGTCTCAGAGAAAAATTTAGATAGAGAGCAGCATTTTTGGACTATTGGTATGGTACAGTCGGCTCAGTCTGAAACTAGGTCGGCTTAGTTTTTGTGGGTTATTATTTTGTGTACGTGGGTTGTTTGGGTTTGGAAAGTTTTTCTATAAGCTTGGGCTTGATCCTTTGTAAAGTATATATACTGAAAATACATCAAAGTTATTAGAGTGCTGAAATATACTGAATAAAAGCTCTTTTCTTTTGAAAATCTCTTCTTCTCTATTTCTTGATTTATTTGATCATGCTTCCATAGAGATCTCTAAGAAGTACTTCCTTGTTGCTTGGCTAATCACCAACGGTCATGCCGATCCATGTGGAAAGAGCGCATATTCCTAATAAGACCTAATTGAGCTACCCAAATCCGAACCCAATTTTATGAAAATATCTTAGATCTAAAAATTCTCAATTTTAGATCTAATTAGTTTTATAATCTTAATTCTTAATTAAGTTTGGGTTCATAAATTAAAAAATATGTATCAAAATCCAAGGATTTCAGGATCTAAGGTTTTGCTGAAAAATAAGTTCTAATTTTTGATTAAGGACGAACGCGCAGCATCTCTACATGCCATAAGAACACCCCATTGAATGGGATGAGAGGGCCTTTAAATCCTACTTTTTTCTTATGACCAGATGGCCAAGGGGAACGCCTTAATCAGAAATATAATTGAAACTACAAAACTAGTTAGATCTAGATCATATATCATATATATAATTAATGATCTAACTAATATATGCTTTGCATACATCTCATGTATCATCACTAAATTAAACATGCATATTTTTTAGATCTAAAATATCATATATAATATCTGAAAATAGATTTAAATTTGATCATATCAAAATAAAACTATTCTAGATAATTTGTAGAACTATTCTACAACTAGTCTAAACATGCATCTTTTCATATCACATATGAATAAATAAAAATTAAAAACTTTATTTTCTATTTTTTAGATCTGATTATAATAAAAATAATATTAAAAAAATAAAAATTAAATAGATCTAAAATTATATTTAATCAAATTAACAACATGATTATACTAGACTACACATAAAACTATTCTATTTTCAGTCTAGTCATGAATCTCATACATATTAGATCTAAATGATTTAATTTTAACTTTTTGATTTTAGATCTAATCACATCTGATGTGACATCAAAAACTTTTTAATATCATATCAAAAATAAAAATAAAATTAGATCTAAAATAGATCTGAAGAACTACAACCTGGCTCTGATACCAGTTGAAGGAAAAACCTATTTTTTCGGCATAGGATCGTTCAGATCTGATTGGATCTGAAGAAAATATTTTAATTTTTTTTAAAAAAATATTAATCAAATTTGAAACTTTTTGAATCTGATCATAGATATCTGATATTAAAAGTTAAAAATAAAATTAAATCATATTTAATTTCAAGTTTCTGATTTGGTAATCTAATTACCCTGCAATGATCCTATTGATTCCTGAGGTTCTGGAAGGAGCCACACATGTGCCTGGTCTCTACTAGTATCCACTCAAGCAAGATCTGAACATATTTTCCTCATAAATCTCTTTTCTAAAAATCATATCTGGATCTAATTTGAAAAGCCTTCAAAATGACTTTTGAGGGTAGCCTGTTCGTCTCACGAACATCGTCACGTAAATGCTGAATCTTATGCCAAAAATCTTGGACCTTCAACTCAGATTTATACCTAACTTTTTAAGAATGTAGAAGAGAGGGAGAGAGAGGATAGTGGGAGTGTAGATATCATAGGGAAGGCTCCTTTGGGTATGGAAAAAATAAATTATGTTGAGGCAATTTCGTGAGAAGAAGTTCTTATACAAGATATAGCACCATAAAGAGTCCCTTTTTAATCAAAAACCTTATTAATTCACTCTTGGACCTAATCTCCACAAAATACCCCAGATCTTATCTAATTTTTATGCCAAAAATCCATCTGGAAGGTGGCAACATGAACGGATAAGAAAGAGTCCATGTGCATCTAGGACTCTTCCCTTAAGAGTTTGATCCAAATCAAACTCTATCAAAATCCAGTCTAGGCATGTCCAAAAATCACAAAATTTTGCAAACCCAAATTATAACTTATGCCCTATCACATAACCATAAATTATAAAAAAATAATTTTTAAAGAATTTTCTAAAATTCTCTGATTACGTGACTCTTAATTCTCTCAATTGGGTCAACTATTGACCCTAGTCCAATTGCACTAGGAATAAATTTAATTTTCATAATTAATCTGACTTGGACTTATTTTAGTTAGATGAAAATAAATTCATTCAAGATACAAGAATAAGTTAAATCAAATTTGACTCGATTGTGATGAATTAGAAAGATTACAGAAGGATAAAGTCAGGCTCAATCATGTGCTAGCACGATTATCTTGAACCTGATTGGATCTAATCCAAATCAATCAAACTAGGTTAGCTTAATTGATGACATCCAGACCCAAACCCTTATTTGTGTGACCTAGTTAGGTTCAGCTTCATATGATAATAAGACATGTCATGATCTCCATCATCGACATCATCGAAACACCTTTTGATGGATCAGAACTTTTCTAATTCATACAATTAGAATGATCAATCATCAAAATCATTCTAATTGCTTCCAAAATTCACCAGTGATACCTAGCAGTATATGGTGGCAAACCATCAGAACTGAAAGTAAACCTCTCAATGCAGCTACCTGTGTGATTGGGTTCTTCTATCTTGAGCCCCGACAAGATTAGGATTAAGGTGAACCCGTCAAACCCAATATCCATCATATGAATCGATCATTCGATTCGAGTCCTTTATGAAACCCTTATACAAACTCTTTCTATCATCTTCACTCTACCATGGCCATGGGCTTATGGACTCGATTCTTATGATCATCATAGGACTACTCCTCATCTATCGAGGTAGATAGATTCCTTATTGGTGCAATTTAATTCCTCTAATGAACGTACCATAGCCAACATACACCTTAGGATTTTCAATGGCTAGGAGATCGAGTTATAGTGTATTTAAACTACAACACTCTCAAGGTGAATTATCAATGCACCTCAGATCAAAGAATCGGACATACTACTACAACATCGAGCTAGTCATCAACGAGAAGGTGGACTTTCTTATGAATGCTCGAGGTGGTCATGCAAAATGCCCTCATTTTCTAACGAGTATCTGTACTCTCACTCTGATGTCTCCATACCATAGACTCAAGACTCATCTACCCAAAGAAAGCGATCGTACACCAATCTTCCAGATCAATCATCATTCTCGTGATGATCCTACGGTTGAGAGCAGTTTATGAGTTAATTATGAAAATTCATATCTTAAATTTTCAACTCTTTGAAAATATGAATTATCATTATCATTAACTCAAAGGATGTATCACATACATTTTAAATACACACTATGTAGAAAATAATTTTTTTATTTATTTATAGTCAAAATTATAAAATTATCCTTAGAAGTGTATTACAAGTGTTATCCAATCTGGCATCTAGGGCACATATCTAACATTGATTTGGATTGAAATATTAATTTCATATGAGTATATAAATTATGTGAAACATTAATTAAAGCTTTCATGTAGTGTGTGTGCATTTTTGTTTATGTATATTATTACTTCATGACTTATACTAGCCAATTTATTGAAACACATTAAATTATATTTTTATGTCTATACTCAAAGTTTTGTCATCATCAAAAAGAGAAAGATTGTTGACCTTAGTTTGATTTTAATGATAACAAAAATATTTGAGTATAAATTATTAAATTACTAATGATGTTTGTGAGGATGTGTAGCTGTAAATTTTAAGAGCTCACAAACTTCAAATGTTTCTTCTACTCATCCAAATGGAGATTCATCACTCAAGATTTTAGAAAAAAAATTCTAGAATGGATACATCTTTCAAGAGGTCAAAATGAAGATTAAATCAAGATAAAAAGGATATGTCTAGCCTACAAAGAAATTTGAAGAAAAAAGGATCACAAACGGTCTTTGGCATGCATTGCAAGCAAACTGGGCCGACCCAGTCTGAGACTGAGCCGTCCTAGTCTTAGTGGAAGCAGAAGATACAAAGGACAAAAAGCTAAATTTTTATGACCCAGGGGACTGAGCTGACCTAGCTGAAAAATTAAGCCGACCTAGAGGAATTAGGTCGACCCAGTTAGAAAGTGAGCCATCCTGGTCTCAAACAATAGAAGAAGATAGAAACAATGTTTTAAGATTTCTGAGACTGAGCCGACCCAGTTGAAAACTGAGCCAACCCAGCTAAAAATTGAGCCGATCGAGTACCTGTAATAGCTTGTTTCTAGTTCTGCAGCTTTTTCACTCTATACATCTTCTAATGATTATTTATCTTAAGGATACTTAAAGAAACACTTGAAGCATTAAGAGGTAGCTTTTGGAGAGTTTATTGAGTATCCATTAAGAAAGCAAGAAGAGTGAGTTGAAAAGAGTAAGGAATAAGTGATTTTTAGATATTCTTTGTCCTTCCAACATCCTCAAATCTGAGAGAAGTTAGGCCATCATTATTGAAAATCATCTCCTACTTCCTCAAGCATTCAAAGAGAAGAAATCAACCCAACAAGCAAAGCAATCTAGATTTTCTTCTCTTGGGTTTTATAGAGTTTGTTTTAAATTATATTTTTTTTACATTTTGTTTCAAGTTTCTTGAGGTGAGAAACTTGGTTTGGTCCAAGTCTCGAGTTGGATGTTGTATTGGTTTGATTGGTAAGTCAAGGGTAAAACCAATCAGGGTTGATTGTTAGCCCGGAGAAAAATAATCACTTATGAGATTTTGGTTGGTGATCTAAGAAAAATCAACTGAATTGATTATGAGTCCAGAAAACAATCATGTACGATTTTGGTTGGTGAGCTAGAAAAAACCAACTAGATTTGATCGTGAGCTCAAAAAATAATCGGACTATAATTCTTGTTGAGAATTATAGTTGAATTTTTAAAGGATATACTTAGGGAGTGGATGTAGGTGCTAAGTTTGACACCAAACCACTATAAAATTTGTGTGTTTGTGATTGTGTATTTTTTACTTTATTGCTTTTATTTACTACACATTACAAAGCTTGTTTCATTACCTATTATATGCACATCACTTAGTTTAAATCATTCAAATCTGTACATTAGTCAAAAAGTTTTTTAAATACCCAATTCATCCCCCCCCTCCTCTTGGGTAGCCATCCTTGGGCAACACCACCATTAATGGGTGATTTGATCTCTAAAATTATACTTTAGAAGTGGTCAAAAATTAATTATCACTACTACAGAATGGAGCTATGATAGTGCTTACTCTAGTAGTAGTTTGAAAATCACTGTCATAGGTTGACCTATAGTAGTAGTTATCGAAAACTGTTGCCATAAGTTAAATTTATAGTAGTGGTTATACAAAACTGCTGCAACGGATCAAATCTATGGCAATGATTAGATATAACTGATGCCAAAGATTTGATTTATTATACCAGTTAATCAACCACTGCTATATGTTCAATCAGTAGAAGTGGTTATCTATAACCACTACCATAGATTGGACTTATGGCAATGGCTTTCGATATTCGCTGCCATAGGTCAACTTATAGCACGGTTAATTGTAACTACTGCTATATATGCATAATATCAAATTTTTTCATATTTTTCTCTAAATATTTTATAGTTTTAAAATGTAAAGCCCATCTTCATCATTTATTATCTAAATAATTATCGTTAGAGCATCATCATAAAAGACCACCTCAATCTGATAGCCCTAGCTATGTCGATCGATAAAATTTAATTTCGATGGCTACGAACGACCAGATGATGATCTAAAAGATAAAGACCATCGATTGATCCAAGAACTTGCAACGATGATCTCAATGATATTTGTAGCATACTATCCAAATTTTATTTTAATCAAATATCAATATCATGGTCAATCTGGCACTGGATGATTTCAGCCATTAAATAAAAAATGAGTGATCAAAAGGCCAAATGGCATTTGATTATAAGATGATTTTTTAAATAAATGATCTTTGGTGCTATTTTGATCATTTGTATAGTAGTAATCATAAAATTCAAACTGCATGTATATGAATGATCCAAAATTATGTGTCTCCTGATACTTATTTTTAAAGGTCTTATGTAGTTATAATTGCACTTTTACAAGATATATTTAACATGGATAATTCATATAGACATAGTTTGGATTTTATGATCACCACCATACAAATAATTAAAATAGTATCAAAGATTAATTATTTAAAAAATCATCTATTAATCAAACATCTTTTGGCCTTTTGATTATTCATTTTTTATTAAACAATCGAAATCATCCAATGGTAGATTAACCATGATAATAATTTTTTATTAAAGTAAAATTTTGATCATATGCTGCAAATGTCACTGAGATCATTCTTACAAGTTTTAGGATTAATTGATATTCTTTACCTATCAGATTATCATGCAATCATTTATGGCCGTTGAAATCAAATTTTATCGATTGACATAGCTAGAGCTATCGGATTGAGACAGTCTTTTGTGATGACACTCTAACGATAATTATTTAGATAATAAATTATAAAAATGAGCTTTAAATTTTAAAATTATATCATATTTAGAGTAAAATATTAAAAAAATTATATTATGATATATAGCAGTGGTTGGCAATAGTCGCTGCTATAGGATCTATTGCAATGGTTGATAACTATTGTAATAGATCTATGGCAACGATTTCGAAAATTGTTGCCATAGATTTTAAAAATTTTCTTCCTGTCAATTCACTTCGCATGCCCAACCACAGTCCTCCCTCTTGATAAACACTTAAATTAAGTCACTAGAGACACTGAATATTATAATAATTGATATTATTTTATTAAAATTTGATATTCTCTAGTCTATTTTATAGGTAATCAGGAGTTTGAGCTCATGCAACTCAAATTGAATTTAAATTGGCTCAGATTCAAGTAAACCAGACAACCAGCTCAAAGACTAATCAAATTTGAGTGTGAACGCAACTTACTCATGAAGGGATTAGATGCAAGCCCTCAAGATTCAAGGGTCCAGATTAGAAGATAACCTTTCACATGGATCCAAATATGAACATGACTTAAAGATTAATGGTTCAGAAGCAACTCATCAAAGATCCAAGGGTCAACATCCAAAGAGCCATTTATCTCTTCTCTTCCTTTAATCCAACATCTAGAAAATATGAAGGCCTTCTCCCTTCCAACACTTATAAATAAACTTCAACACCTTCACCCAAAAATGAATCAAGCCAACACCCAAGCTCTCTCCAAGCTATTGTGTCCCTCTCTTTCTCTATTCTCCAAAAGTCTAGGAGAGGTACTAACCCTAGCACACCTTCCATCAAATCTAGGAGAGGTCCTAATCCTAGTATCGCTATCCTTTTTTTCCATATTCCCATACTCCCATTTACCTTTCTTCCTTAGAGTTCCTAGACCAAGCCTTCTAACCATTTTGCCACTGTTTGCATGGAGGAAAATGAAAGGATTCAAGGAGACAAATCTACCATCGATGCAGCTGGAAGATCAACTTGGTTTAGTTGTCTTGTATTGCATTTTTATTTTTTTGTATATTTTATTTTGATCAATGAAAAATACTTTTATTATAATTTTCTTATTTCTTCCTTAGTTTCTTGCAATCTATTTTCTTTCTTTTGTATTTTCAAAATAATCAACTAAGATCTCTGTGGATACGACTCTGACTCATCCTATCTACATAGTAGTGAGTAAGATTATTTTTTGTGCTATCAACAACTACGCATCAAATTTTAGCACCATTGCCAGGGATCTTGGTGTGATTATTTTTTTTAAAAAAATCTATAAAATATATTTAAAAAAATATATAAAAAATTATTATATTACTTTCTAGATTTTTATTTTTTGCTTTAGATTGCTTTACTGCATTTCTAGTAAATTAATTTTTTGCCTTTGACTTCCTGCTTATTTCGGACTTGCATTTTATTTCTAGAATAATTTACTTCCTTTTTAATAGATTCTCTAAAAAAATCAAAAAAAATAATTAAAAAAAATTGACTGCTTTACTTTAATTGCTTAATTACTTTCTATTTACTCTTTTTAAAATTTCTATCTTATATTACTTTTCATATATAGTAAATTTACTGCTTTCTAATTAGATTACCTTATTTGCAAGCATAAAAAAATTTTCTACTTTCTAATTCATAGAATAATTTACTACTTTATATAATTAGTAATTTTCTGCTTTTCATAGTTTAGAATAATTACCTTAAAAGTAGATTTGATTTTTTGCTTTATTTATAGATTATCTAGTTGCCTTTTAATCTTAGCATAATTTACTTTCCATTTAGTTAGATTCTCTAAATCTTCTCAAATCTAATTAACTTAATTAAAATCTTCCTCTTATTCCTTCCTACTTAAAGATAACATAACATAAAAAAAAATAAAGCACTACATAACACTTAACTAAAATAAAAAAAAATTAAATCTTAAAAAAATTTTACTTGTATTAGACATCTTTTCTAATTGCATTGCATCTTCCATAAAATACATTAAAGGCACTTAACCCAATTAAATAAGATAAGGTGAGGATTTGATCACCCCTCCTTAGCCCAAAAATCACTATCCTTCATATTGCATTGGCCTAAATCTTTAATTTAAAAGCAATTAGATGTTAACCCCTAGGGATTTCGAGCTCAATAGGACAAGTGACCCTGAGAGTTGGACCGGGTTAGACTTGGTCAACTAGCTGGTGTCTAGGCAAGTGGTTTATGGGATGACTGAGTCCCAAGAAAAGTGATTTATAATTGGTTCCATTCGTTGATCTGGTCAATTTAATTGATGTCTAAAAAAGGCAATGGAGGGACTCCCACCGACCTTACACTTACCTAGCCAGTTGGTTAGTCAAGCTCTGACTTGGAGGGCTTAAAGGCTAACTTGAAATGGTTAGGAGCTGTCTAGAACTGGGATAACCTAAGGAGGGCTTGAAGGCTAACTTGGAATAGTCAAGAGCTATCTAGAACTAGGGCAACCTTAGGATAGAGAGTCCATTATGTGCTAACTTGATTGCAATTAAAATCTAACTACAACTAATTATTCTTTTTTTTCTTAGCTTTAGGATTCCTTAGGATCTCTTCTTTAGAACTCTTTCTTCTCCTCTTCTCTTCTTATTATATATAAAAAAAAAAAACTTTAAGGTTTATTCTAAATTATAATTTTAAGGGTGTATGCTTGGTTATAGATCATTATAACCTGAAATCCAACCTTTAGACCCTGAAATAGAATGAACCATTTGAGCTATTCGAGCAAGAATCATGGACCGTAATCACGAGACTGATCCACCATAACCATTGAGAGAGTACTTCACTCCTTTATCATATACCTACTCTCCGTGTATCCAAGTACCTCCTATAGAAGCAACTCAATACGAGATTAAGTCCAGCATCATTCAAATGTTACCATCTTTCTATGGACTTAGTAACGAGGACACGTACAAATATCTGGACAAATTTTTTGAGATATGTTCTACCATCAAAATTCAAAATCTCTCTGATGAAGCCCTTAGGTTGAAATTATTTTTCTTTTCACTTAAAAACAAGGCCAAATACTAGTTACATTCATTAGATTCCACGACTATTTCAACTTGGGACCAATTACAAAAGAAAAATTCTCAAGAAATATTTTTCAATTGGGAAAACAAACCAAATTAGAAAAGTCATAACTAGTTTTTCCCAATTAGAAGGAGAGATGTTCCACAAAACTTGGAAAAGGCTTAAAAACCTCATCTGCAAGTGTCCACATCATGCCATACCCAAATGGCAATTGGTCCAGTGCTTTTACGATGGATTATCAGAAAAACACAGACAAATTATTGATTCTTCCTGTGGTGGGACATTCATGCTTAAAAGTGAGCAGGAAGCTTGGTAGTTATTCGAGACTCTGAGTGAAAATTCTTTATATTATATGTCTGCTATGTCTAGAGAAGCTCTCAAGTTAGGATCCAAGAGAGGTAGAATGTATGAGGTAAGCCACTTTATAGACATCCACAACAAGGTGGATGCACTATCCCAGAAGCTTGATCGATTACTACAAGTCAGTCACACTTCTTCCCCAACTGCACAATCACAAGATGTTTGTATAATCTGTTCGAATCCTACTCACACTATTGGTGATTGCCCAGGAGCCCATCAGTTTTCTGAGCTTGTACAAGAGCATGCCCACCAAGCCCAAACTCATACTATTCCTAGATCTAGAAATGACCCATATTACAACACGCATAATCCTGGCTAGACGAATCACCCAAAGTTCTCTTGAAAACCACAACCTATGGTCAACCCAACTTTCCACAGACCTAATCACCAGGGCATGCAGTTCAAGAATACATCATACCCTCGGTATCAAGATGCCGCTCAATCTTCTCCTAGCAACTATAGTTTTAATTTTGAGGAGAAGGTTCTACAAGCTTTAGCAAGGATAGAAATCCACTCCCATACTCTTCATTCTCACATGCAATCCATTGCTAAGCTAGAGATCCAAATAGGTCAACTGGCAACTGCATTCAATAAGAGGGAGACGGAAAAACTGCCCAGTCAACCTGAGATTAATCCTAGAGGTCAACATAGGGTTAAGAATTTTAACACACATGAAACTTTTTTCGAACAAGCCAAATCTATTATGACCCTCAGGAATGGTAAGGTCATAGAACAACATGCTAAACTTGAAAGGACTAAAACCAATAAAAAGTTGACTGAATCTAAACCAACCAAAAAGAAAGAGGACCTTAGGGTAAGGGATGAACCAATATCTGTAGCATCACCTCAATTACCCAGAGCTCCATTTTCGAGTGCATTAGAATCCCGTGTGCCATTTAACAAGAAGGATAAATTAGATGAAATGCTAAAGCTATTTAAATAAGTTCAAATCAATCTCCCCCTTCTTAATGCAATAAAACAAGTCCTAGCCTATGCAAAGTTCTTGAAAGATTGGTGCACACAAAAACAAAAATCTAGAACACAAATCCCAAAAAAAGTTCATCTTACTGAACAGGCCAGTTCAGTCTTCCAAAATGCTATCCCTCCTAAACTTAAGGATCCAGGTACCCTTATCATCTCTTGTGTCATGGGGAACCTATACATTGAGAAAGCTTTGTTAGATCTAGGGGCTAATGTAAATATTCTTTCTAGTTCAATATATGATCTGTTTGGATTTGGTGATTTAAAATCCACTTCGATAATCTTACAGTTAGCCAATAGATCCATTAAGGCACCACGTGGGATAATCGAGGATGTTTTAGTCAAGGTTGAGGAATTTTACTTTTTCGTTGACTTTCTGATTTTAGAGTTAGAGCATTCTGTTGATCCAATGCAGATTTTCATAATTTTAGGATGACCCTTCCTAGCTATAGCCAATGCATGTATTAATTATAGGACGAGAGTCATGGATGTCTTATTTGAGAATAGAAAGTTGAGGTTAAATATATTTCAGACTCCCCATGGATTACAAACCACTACATATTTTGAAATAGATGTGGTAGAAGAGATAATAGAGGAAACTACCCCTAAAAGTATTTCTCAAGACTTAATGCATACACGTTGGGATCTTCTTGGAGTGGATGATTTTGACCTAGATGGATATATTAAAAATGTGAACACATTACTAGAGCTAGCCAATTTTAGCACCACACCTCCATGGGCTGAGAAATATGAGCCTATACCTACAATACCTGCTCCAATACCTTCCTCTTTAGAATCACCATTGGTCCTAGAACTGAAACCACCCTCGATCACACCTGAGTACGTATGTATGGGACCATATGACATGCTTCTTGTAATCAATACATCAGATATAACTCATTATTTGGAAACTCAATGTAGAAGCATGTTAGAAGAACAAATAGAAGAAATCATTGATAAACCAAGGATTGTGAGAGGAACTACAAACCATCTTCCTAAAATAGATAATAAAAAAATAATAAAATTTATAAATAATGGGGTTGCAAGTTATTTTTTAAAATTTGGAGGTGAAAGACTATGAGAATTTTTTAGTATAGTATTTCATCCTGGATAGGTGAGAAAGCTGGTTAGTCCAGCTAAAGACATTAAACTTAGCGCTTGTTGGGAGGCAACCCAGCATATGCAATTTTTTTTTTCTTTTCATTTTGTAGGAATCTCTGAGAAAGATAATTAGCTAAGTTGGATCTCTACAGTAGAGTGGATGGATGATGATATTAACTAAGTTGGGGGGGAGCCATGTTTATGCCAGCTGGAGACAAGAACACACCATGCCCAATAATGAATGATCTCTCAGCAATGAATGCACACATCAAACTCAGGTGGTATCCTTCCTTATTATATTTTATTTTGATTATATTATGATTTTCTTCTTCCATTGGGGATAATGAAAACTAAGATTGGAGGGAGAATAACTAATTTTAAATTTGAGTGAGTCCTCAAGTATGATTTAAAATAATTAGCTTTATGTATCCAAGCTTTATTTTGATTAAGAGTTAATTAGGCATCCTAATTGATGAATGATTAATGGTTTAGATAATTTTAGAGATAGTGAGGAGTAAATTATTAAGAAAACCTAATGAATGGTAGGGATTAGACCAGACCAAATTTTAAGAGTGATTCTAGAACTTTCTTCTTACCAATCTCAATAAAGAATCTACTTCATGGGAGTTGGATGAAAAGATCAAAATATGCAAAAGTTTTCCTTAGAATCTACTAAAAAAAATACATTGGTTTTCCATCGAGTAATTGAATCTCATTGCCTAAGCAAGCAATGATATTCGCATCAAAAAGTGGACAATGTGAATTATAAAAAAAAAGAATTTAGCATTATCTCACTGAGTAACCGGGCTCCTTCGCCTGAGTAAGCATTATGGTTCACGTCAAAAGGTGAGGATGCAAGAAATCAATTTAAAAAAAAAAGATGGATAATAAGGGAACTAAATTGTAAGAAGACAATAAATCCATCTCACATTAAGTTAGAGGATTTAAAGAGTAAAGTGGAGAGTTGGTGAAAAGAAGATCTCTAAAAAGTTTCTATGGCTAATACTTAACTACTAAATGGGTTGAATTAATAATCCAATGATGTACCTCTTTAACCATCTGACTGGATATCAACTGTCTTTAGGAATGTCTAAACTAACTTTTAATTCGAAATCGAATCAGTATATATTGCTAATTTATCTACTTTACTTGAGGACGAGCAAAGTTCAAGTTGGGGGGTATAATAAACACTTAAATTAAGTCACTAGAGACACTGAATATTATAATAATTGATATTATTTAATTAAAATTTGATGTTCTCTATTCTACTTTATAGGTAATCAGGAGTTTAGACTCATGCAACTCAAATTGGATTTAAATTGACTTAGATTTAAGTAAACCAGACAACCAGCTCAAAGACTAATCAAATCCGAGTGTGAACGTGACTTACTCATGAAGGGATTAGATGCAAGCTCTCAAGATTCAACGGTCCAGATTAGAAGATAACCTTTCACATAGATCCAAGTATGAACACGACTTAAAGAATAATGGTTCGGAAGCAACTCATCAAAGATCCAAGGGTCAACATCCAAAGAGCTATTTATCTCTTCTCTTCCTTTAATCCCACATCTAGAAAATATGAAGGCCTTCTTCCTTCCAACACCTATAAATAAACCTCAACACCTTCACCCAAAAATGAATCAAGCCAACACCCAAGCTCTCTCCAAGCTATTATGTCCCTCTCTTTCTCTCTTCTCCAAAAGTCTAGGAGAGGTACTAACCCTAGCACGCTTTCCATCAAATCTAGGAGAGGTCCTAATCCTAGTGTCGCTATCCTTCTTTTCCATATTCCCATACTCCCATTTATCTTTCTTCCTTGGAGTTTCTAGACCAAGTCTTCCAACCATCCTGCCGCTGTTTGCATGGAGGAAGATGAAAGGATTCAAGGAGACAAATTTACCATCGAGCATAGCTAGAAGGTCAACTTGGTTTTGTTGTCTTGTATCGCATTTTTATTTTTTTATATATTTTATTTTGATCAATGAAAAAGATTTTTATTATAATTTTCTTGTTTCTTTCTTAGTTTCTTACAATCTATTTTCTTTCTTTTATATTTTCAAAATAATCAACTAAGATCTCTATGGATACGATCCCAACTCATCCTATCTATATAGTAGTGATTAGGATTATTTTTGGTGCTATCAACGACTACGCATCACCTATCTCTCTCTTTCTCTTGCAGGTTTTGATTAATACGATGGAAACAATAGATTTCAAAAAATTGATCTACCAAACCCTAATACCTAGGACTAATCTTGATGATTTTCAATCACATACATAATGAATAAGATTAGGAAACATACTCTTAGTAATCTAATTTGGAGAAGATTTATTTCCATAAGATGCCCACATATTCATCCTCTAACAATAATCTATATAGGAATTGGATTCAAGAATTGATCTTCTTGAATCCTTACATGCCAAATTCTATTCAAGATTTTCTTGGCCTTCTTCTCCCTACTTCTCTCCTTTTTATTTTCTCTTTTATTCTCTCTTAGCCTTCTTAAATAATCTTCCTAACCCTTGTCTTAAAAAAGACTTCTTGTATTGGTTAAGATCTTATCTAAAGGAAGACTTCTTATCTTGACCAACACCTTGTCTAAAAGAAAGGGAGGAACAAAATTTAATCCAACTTCTGAATTTGGAATACCCGACACCTTAAATCTAAACCCTATTTATAGATCCAAATGAGGTGCCAATCACACCCCTTTCCAAGTGCTTATCGCCCTCTAAAAGCTTTATCAAGGGACCAGATAAGTCCCTTAAAGTAGGAGTCTTAGAGGTGCCTAGAAATCACGTAAAAATCGATTTTTGCCTTTGGAACGTTGTATATACGACTTTTCATGATTAATTTCGAATTTAATCTAAATTGTATCTTGATAAGGCATGGGATAAGGAGAGAGAGAGCTTGATAAGTGGCGCCAACCAAGAGCTTTCATGTAGACGGACTCTTGGTGCCATTTATTCTGGAGCTATGTGACTCTTCGCATTAAAATCCTGAAGTGAAGTGCCCCAATGCTCCATCTTTGACTGGTCAAAGATGGTGGACTGCAAGAGGGAGAGAGAGAGTCTCAAGGGGCACCACAATGGTCAATGCCCCTTTGCAGAAGGACTCTTAATCCTTTCTCATGCCATAAAAATCCATGTGCCACATAATATGGCGCCAACTCTAGGAAAGAGTTTCATATGCCAAGGACTCCTTCTTAAGGGGTTTTTAAAAATGACCAAGTGGCAACCATCCAATGGTTAGCCCTTCTAACTTAACCATATTTCAAAATAAATTAAAATTGGTTAGCCAAATAGCAAGGATTTAAATCAGATTGCATCCGATTCGGAATTAGGTTAACTAACATGTGCTAGCATACCAATTAGCAATCCAATTAGGATCTAATGACCCTAATAACAATCACTACTACAAAAAAGAGCTACGACAATAGTTTGTAACTACTATCATAGTCTAAAAAATTGCTGCCATAGGCTATGACAATGATTTTCTAACCGCTACTACTGTGGCTGTTGCCATAGCTCTATGGCAGTGGTTGTTGCAGCGGTTGTTAGAACCACTACCATAGATGGTCTATTGTAGTGGTTTATAAATCACTGCAAGAGATCGATCTATTGTAGTGGTTATGTAATCGCTACTATAGATATCCTATGGCAGCAGTTACATAACCACTATCATAGGTAATATAGCAGCAGTTTCTTAACCGCTATCATAGATCTAATATAGTGGTTGGCATTGAACCTATGGCAGTGGTTGGCATGGATATGGCAGTGATTATAAAACCACTACCATAGATCTTGAATAATTAAAAAAAATAAAATTTTTATTTTTTTATATATTTTATCTGATAAATATAGATATAAAACATAAAAAAATATAATAACATAAAAATTATTTTGAAATACTAAAATTTTATTATCGAATAAAATTTATTATAATATTTTTTTAAAAAATAAAATACATCAAAAATCTCTTAAATCTACATCATCATCATCGTCGTCATCGAGATTCGAAGCCGAAGCTGGAGCTAGAGCCAGAGCCGAAGCTAAAGCTGAAATATAGGCCAACATATTTTCGAAGCCCATGACTCCAAAACGTGCACTGAGCGTCAACATCATATCTTTCATGATGTCCTCTAGATGAGATGCGCGCTCCTTAGCCCGATCTGCCCACGTCGTAGCATGATCTACCCATGCCAATGCCTCCTCAAGCTCCTCCTGACTGACGACACCAAAAGTCTATGAGAAGATGCTCATCTTGGATCAGTAGCTCATCGACGTATATTCGGACCTACATTAGATCCTCCTAGAGTGCTCAAACCCCAAGACCTGAGATAGATGGTCATGGGGCCCAGAGGTATCCGAGCCCTCGCTTGCGAGCGCATCTAACTGATCCTGTAGTTATAAATTAAAATAAAATTTTATAAAAAATATTATAATACTAATCATATATACTAATATATTTAATACTTATAAAAATATGCCCAAACATGGCATTCATCGACCTACCCATCTTGTCCATGTGATTGGATCGAAAGATCTCACTACGGTTGGGCATCACTCCATCTCTCATCAGCTATAATAAAGAATAAATTTATCACAAAGATGATAAAAAATATTAATTTAATTTATCTAGTAAGATTTAAAATTAATTACCTCTCTATGCACATGATTGGCCATAGACTCGCGGTCTAGAGTGTGCGTATACTCTAGACTACATGGTTCTCCTAGTTCTGATGGGAGGTAGCCTAATAAGTATTCAAATAAATAATAAATATTTCAAAAATATTTAAATAAAATTTTAAATATATTAAAAAATTTAAAAATTTTATCTCGAACTCCTAGCTCCTCCAGTGTCTAACCATCCTTTTCCACTGACTCGGAGGACAGTCTTGTATCCAGAGAACAAGCTCCTCTAGAGTGTCTCATCAGTGCTCAAGCCATCCTCTATGGAGCTTGACCTTGTAACTCTGATACAACTCTCTGATCTTCTTCAGTCGGGCATCTCGATCCCTCTCATGATCGAAGAAGTCGTACCTCCTCTGCATAAATTTATCAAAAATTAGTTACAAAATTATTCTAATCAAACATATATAGTGTAAACATATAAAGTGCATAAATATAACTAAGATGTGCATACTTACCCATATCTCCTTCCATATCCGATCCCTGATGGCATCATCCATCAAACGCCAGTCTCTAGGCTCTACAAGAATGATGTCTGACCACCTTACAAGCACTCCAAAAAAGGAATGCATCTCCCATGCAGACTCTCCTACTGGCATCCCCTTCGCATCATACTGCACTATCACCTGATGCTGGTGGTTCCACACGTGTGCCATGCATGTGGGACCATGAAATGTCCGGTTGGATGATGCACCTACAATGCAAATATGTTATGCAAATATATAAGTGTACAAATACTATATAAAAAAAAAGTTATGTTAATATAATAAAAATGTACACTCAGATGCCTACGATGGTAGAGGCTCAGCTGTCGGAGGGGGGGTTCGCTAGGGACCAAGAGAGGGTCGGATGGAGGGGTGGGGAGGGTTTCATGGGGGGCCAAGCGAGGGTGGAGGAGAATTCGCTGGAGGGGAGGTTACGTAGGGGGCCAAGGGAGGGTTAGATAGGGGTTCGTCGAAGGAGGGGTTTCGCATGGGATCGAGGAAGGGTCGAATGGACGGTGGGGGGTCGGGAGGGGGGTGGCGAGTGGCGGGAAGGGGCGGCAGGGGATGGAGGGCGAAGAGGGAGGGGGAAGGAGGGCGGCATCGACCGAGGGGGAAGGAGGGTAGCATCGACTGAGGGGGAAGGAGGGGCGACGTCGGTCGGGGGGAGGAGGGGTGATGTCGGTTGGGAGGAAGGAGCCTCACCGACGATGAAGAGGAGGGGGAGAGAGAGAGAGCGAGAGAGATTGAGCACGCACGAAAGGAAAGAAAAAACTTGGAGATTTCTAACCTAACTTATGGCAGTGGTTATCGAATCGCTGTCATAGATCTATGATAGTGGTTATCCAAAACCACTGCCATAGATCCGATCTATAGCAGCAATTTTTGATAACCACTACCATAGGTGGAAAATAATTTTTTTCTTATTTTTCTCTAAATATTATATAATTTTAAAATTTAATGCCCATCTTCACCATTCATTATCTAAATAATTATCATTAGAGTGTCGTCGCAAAAGATCGCCTCGATCCGATGGCCCTAGCTTCATCGATCAAAAAAATTTGATTTCGATGATCATGAATGATGATGCAATGATCTGATAGATGGAGATCTTCGATGGATCCAAAAATCTACAATGATGATCTCGATGATGTTTGTAGCATACTATCAAATTTTTACTTCAATCAGATATCGTTATCATGGTCAATTTAGTACAGAATGATTTCGATCGTTAAATTAGAAACAAATGATCAAAGGGTTAAACGGCATCCGATTATGAGATAATTTTTTAGTTAAATGATCTTTATTATAATTTTAAATATTTTATATGATGATGATAGTAAAATTTAAATCATTTTCATATAAACTATTCATGTTAAGCAGATATTGCAAAAGCACAAGCATAACAACTAGTAAAGTTTCAGAATGATTATCAGGAGACATATAGTTTTAGATTGTTCTTCATCTTATGAGTTAAATTTTATAATCACCATCATAAAAAATGATTAAAATAGTAGCCAAGATCATTTATAAAAGAAATTATCGCATAGTCGGACACCATTTGGTCCTTTGATCAATCGTTTATCATTTAACGATCGAAACTAACCTATACTAAATTGATCAAGTTAACAATATCTGATTGAAGTAAAACTTTGATAGTATGCTACAAACATCATCAAGATCATCATTGCAGTTTTTTAGATCCATCGAAGGTCTCCATCTATCAGATCATCGCATCATCATTCATGATCGTCGAAATCAAATTTTTTTGATCGACGAAGCTAGGGCCATCGGATCGAGGTGATCCTTTGCGACGACACTCTAATGATAATTATTTAGATAACGAATGATGAAGATGGATATTAAATTTTAAAATTATATAATATTTTTTTAAAAAAATATATATATATGATAGTGGTTACAATTAACCACTGTCATAAATCAGATTATAGCAGCGGTTCTTACTAACCACTGCTATAGGTCCGACTTATGGAAGTGGTTATAATGAATCACTGCTATAGATCGACCTATGGTAGTGGTTTTTTGTAACTACTGCTATAGGTCCGACCTACGGCAACGATTTTCGTTAACTGCTACTATATGTCGGACCTATAACAATGGTTATAAAATTCGCTGCTATAGATCTGACCTATAGCAGCGTGATAGGAATGCGATGTTGTCGTTAAGACATCGTGTTCATCAATTTAATCCGACTTCTTAAAATAATTAAAAATCCATAGATAGTAGTGAGTCAGATCGAATCCAAAGGGAAGGTAGTATTTTTAGATTTAAAATCTTTGATTTTACAAAAAAAAAGGAAAAGAGAAGAGTTTTGGGATTAGAAGTAAAGTTGAAAAATAAAAAAAATAAAAATTAAAAGGTGTGAGAATTTAAACTTGGTACTAAGATCTACTAGTTAGATCTTAGCATCTACTTGCAATAAAAAGTATAATTTAAAGTGTAGAAATTAAATTACAATAAAAATAAAAAGCAAAAAATTAAAGAACATAAAAATAAATATTGCATTAAAAAGTTCATAATTTAAATACATAAAATAGAAAGAAAATAAAATAGAATGATCTCTGATCTTGGATCGGTATTGATGGAAAGATGGTATAGAAGCCCAGCTCTTCTTCTCGGCACCAATTGCTTTGAAACAGCCATTAACCCATAGCCTAGCTTCACCCTATACCAAAGCTTCACCTTGATCTAAGATGTTAATTTTTGAAGGCCTGGGTCCTTTTTATAGAGCTAGAGAGGCTAGATATTTTTTTTGAAGGTAATGTGGGTCTAAGGGTTGTTTTAATCATAAAAATAGGAAGAAATCTGAGTGAAATTTAGATTAAAATAGCCCCTGTTGAGTTCTTTAAATTCTGACCATTGGATGGTGATCTGATGCTTCCAAAAATACCAAAAATAAACGTGTAATGGTCTAGATCAAGTCGGATTAATTTTTGATCGTTGGATCGTGCTTAATAGAGGAATTTAGGCTGTTAATCATGCATCTAAGAGTTTGATCACTGTCGGGAGCCTTCTGGACCGTCGGATCGAAGTGGAATCAAGCGCTACCATCCGATGGTGATCCAAATGAAATTAGTAACCAAAAAAAAACTTTGACCATCCGATCTTGACCGCAAACAACCACCACCGCACAATTGTGTGTTTACTATTCCCGTGGACCACATGGACTGGCCACATCGTGCACCGCAACCAATCAGCGCCTTCTATTGACAGATGAAAAGACCAAAATGCCCTATGAGCCATGATGAATTTTCTATAAATCCTTTATGGGTCTAGGTCCACGACGTGGCAAGCTCTGATTCGTCGGTGTTTGCTGAGCTGGCAGTCCACACTATGCTGTAGACCGACTGATGGCTTCTGGGCTTGAGTCGGCTAGCGTGGATGGCTTGGCGCACCGACTTGGTCAGCTTGGCTCAGTGCATTTGGATGCGCCGGCTGCTGCGGCATGGTGGCTTGAGCCGTATATTATTTTTTCATTTAAATTTTTTATTTTATTTTTTCAGAAATTCATATCTTTTTCGTTTTAGCTTTATTTTGCTCCAAACTTATTTTGTTATGATCAAAAAAATGAGCTCTTTCCATTGATTATAAAATTTTATTTTTTATTTTTATTATTTTTTAAATTAATTTTTTAATTAATAAAAATATGAATTTCTTAAAAATATGTATCAATTAATTAATAATTATTAAAAATTAATATAAATTAATTAATAAATTAATACTTTTATTGATAAATTTATGGTACTTATCACACCTCCCAACTTAAGCTTTGCTCATCCTCGAGTAAAGAAAGAATTTAGTTTTAAATATCTTTTAACTTTAGAGTTTCGAATTTTACCTAAGCAGTTTTCAAAATGGTCATTGATATTCAGTAGAGCTTAAATGAGACATATTATTGAGGTATTAATACTTATCAATAGAAAAATTAAGTAAAAAATATTAAATTTTTCTAATTTTTTTCTAAATTATCCCACTTTTATCTCTGATTTATCTAAACTTTCATATAGACAAGTGTATTGCTACTTCCATCCTTCATTTATTAATTTTTATTTTTATATTCTCCACTTTTTAATGTGAATATCATTGCTTACTTAGGCAACGGAACCCGATTACTTGATGGAAAATCAATGTATTTTTTTTTTTTAGCATTGTACCACTATTGAGTGTCTTAACCCCTTAAGCTTTCTATTTAATCCATATAACGAGTCTTGGACCAATGACCCCCAAACCAGTTGACTTTAGAGCACTAGGTATAGAATACCCCTTGAACTTACTAGCTCGAATCAAATAGGCTACGAGTTAAGACTAGCTTTACGACGAGCTTCTTTGCCCTTCCTACCTTTTGATGCAAAACTCAATGCTTGCTTAGGCAAAGAGGCCCGATTACTCGGTGAGAAGTACTTAGAAACTATTAAAATAAATTTTTTGTATGAAGAAACGTATAGTTATCCTATACAAGCCTATAAAAAGTAGACTTTTTTTTGATGCTAGTAGAAATAATTAGAAATTCTCTAAGAAAAAACTTTTTATGTTCTAAACTTAACTCTTTATTGAATTTTCTTAATACTTGACTCCTCAATATCTCATAGGTTCTCTGATCTGTGTATCAATTTTTTTTTAAAAATGCTTAGTTAAATTTAATTCTTAAGCATAATCAGGTGTCTAAATACTAAATATTAACTTTTTTAAGGACTTAATATTTTAAAATTTTTATTTTTTTCCCCCCAACCTAATCAACATTGTCCTTAATGAAGAAGAAAAAATAAAGGGTGTAATAAAAAACATGAAAGAATACACCTGACTATATTTTTGGTCCAGTATGTCTTTGAAAATTTGGGCTCTCCCTCCAACTTATTTAAATTATTCTAAAAATAAATAAATTAAAAAGATAAATTAGATAAAAACTAAATATTGGGTTGCCTCCCAACAAGCGCTAAGTTTATTGTCTTCAGTCAGACATAATGCAGCTTACTATCCTGTATCAAATATTGGATTAACAAATTCCAATGGTTTTGGATTGCCAATCTCAGAAAGTTGATTTATAATCCCATTATTGATATAATCATTGTTAATTTTAGGAATATAATTTGTAATCCCATTCTCAGACCCATGTTTATTAAGAATTTCTTCTATTTGTTTTTCTAAAATACGCATGAATGGAGTTTTTGTATTAGAAGTCAAGTTTGATTCAATGGGTGTTGGAATGGTGATTAAAGATGGTTTTAATTCTAGAGGTAAATTAATGTGATCTTGTTTAAATAATTCCATTGACATTTCAGTACATACCTCTTGATTAAGATTCAGGTCTAATGCAACAATTACAGGCAAGGTTTTTTGTGAATCTAAATACTCAAGGAGGGGTTTCAACTCTACTTTGGGTGCCTCTTTTTTTGATGACTCAGATGATGATTTAGTCATTTCTATGAATGGTTTAGTGGGAGGCTCAACAGACTCAGCACTCAAGTCTTCTCTAGTGTCAGGTGTATTTACCTTATTATCCACTTGTTTTCTTGATCTCAAGGAATGAATAGCATTAACTTGATTAACCTAGTTTTCTTGGGATGGTCTACCATTTTGATTTCTTAGGTTGGGCTCAGGTTGGCTAGGTAGCCTACCTCATTCACATTCACTTATGGTAGATGCCAGCTGACCAATTTCTAAGCGGGCTATGGCCCGAGAATTTAAATTCAGAATTTGGCCTGTGGTTTGCATGAAATTGCTTAAGGTGGCATTGGTGTCAGCATTAGATTTGGCTAGAATTTTTAGGCTTTTCTCTAAAGAACTAAGTTTCTTTTCATTAATATTAAAGCCTAGTGGTGGCAAGGTGTTTATCACAGGATTAGGTCTTGGGTTCTGCTGATTGAAACTTAGATCGCCTACATTTAGATTTTGTGACCATGAAAAATTTGGATGATTCCTCCAATCTGGATTGTAAGTGGGTGCATAGGGATTGTTCAATAATCTCTGATATGTGGCATCATTCACTTGTGCACATCCATTATCTAATTAGTTCATTGGGAGGGGGCATTCCTCAAGGACATGGTCTGGTGCATTACACCCATTGTACATGGGTGCAGATACTTAGTTCACACTGGTTGGTCTCTGAAGTTCTAAAGCCTCTAGCCTACGTATCAATATTGCAATTTTGGCTTCTGCAGCTAAGAAGGTTTGATAAATTTCACCTCTTGAAGATGTGGATTTTTTTGATTCCCTTGTTGTTTCCCATTGTAAACTTTTCTCGGCTAGATCTTCTAAAAATTGCCAGGCTTCATTTGGTTCTTTGTACATAAATTATCCTTGGCACATGGACTCTAGCATTGTTCAGGAATTTGACTCTAACCCTTCATAAATTATTTGGCATATCCTCCAAGTTTCTATTCCATGGTGTGGGCATTGGGTCAAGAGGTTCTTGAATCGATCAAAGTATTTCCAAAATGATTCACTAGCTAGTTGATAGAATTGGTTTATTGCATTTCTAATTCTAGCTATTTTATGATGAGGAAAATATTTTTTAAAGAATATTCTCACAAAGCCCTCCCAGATCGTGATAGATTGATTTAGAAGACTATGAAGCCACTTTTTGGCATTATCCTTAAGGGCAAAATTGATTAATTTTAGTTTGATTTCGTCCTCTGACAATTATTGTAGTTTCGTGATTGCACAAATTTCTTCAAATTTCCTAATGAATATATATGCATCCTCTATTCCCGTAAATTTTGGAAGCATGTTAATGATTTGAGGTTTAATTTCAAAGTTATTTACTATGGATTGGGGCAACCTGATACAAGAGGATTGGATGGAACCAACTGGATAACATAAATCCTTAAGAATTTGAGGCTGAGACTGATTTGCTAAATCCGTTGAGGTTGTAGGATCTGAAATTGGAACTAAATCCATTTTGACTAGTCGACCTGAAATCCTCTCCACATAGGTGTTATATTCTCAATATCCTCAATCTTTTTTTTTCTTTTTTTTTTAAGTTAATTCACCCTTTTCATACCCTAGGACAACCATGCAACATAACTTCCTATTATGCCAGGGCAACCTTATGTCAGGGCAATAGAGATTAAAAATACCTAAAGTAAAAATTTTTATTTTCAAACAAGTTTCAAACAAATTAGTCTTAACCTAAGATCAGCCTAGACCTAGATAGCTCCTAACTGCTCCAAGTCACCTTCAAGCTCTCCAAGTGTAAGATTAGCCAATCAACTAACCAGGTAAGTATAAGGTCAGTGGGAGTCCCTCCGTTGCTTGCCTTAGATACCAATTATGCTTGGTCAAGTAAGCTAATGGAATCAATTAGAAATCACCTTTCTTTAGGCCTAGTCATCCCTGAACCACTTTCCTAGACATCAGTCAAATTGACTAACCCTAACCTGGTTCAACTCTTAGGGTTCCTTGTCCTATTGCGCTCGAGTTCCTGGGGCTGATGTCTAATTGATTTTAAAATTAAAGGCTTAAGTCAATAAAGGATGCTGGTTGATTATTTATGGGCCAAGGAAGGGTGATCAAATCTCCACCTTATCTTGTTTATTTGGTGTTGCCCTTAAGTTGATTTAATATGAATATACACAAAAAATTTTTAGTTAAAAAGTTCTATGCAATTTAAACTAGATGTATGCAACTAATTAAATTCTGAAAGACTTACCTTGCCTCCAGCAATCACCAAAAAAAAAAATAATAAAAATAAAATTAATATGATGCATGCTCTAAATAGTTAGAATTTCTAATCTTATCATGAGATTTTTTTTAGATTTAAGTGAATATTTTTTTTAAAATTTAATTAAAAAATAAAATAAATAAATAAAAGTAAAGGACTAGGGTTAGGATTGATCTCACCAAGCAAAACTCCTGATTCTTTTTATTCTTTAATCTCTTTTTCTGCAAAATAATAAAAAAATTAGCAAGCAATATTTATAAGAAAATAAAAATTTTATTTATAATTTATTTATAAAAGAATCAAAGAGATCAAAAATTTAATGTCCGTGCCTTTTTCGGCAACGATGCCAAAAACTTGATAAGAATGTGATGTTGTCGTTAAGACACCATGTTTATCAGTTTAATTCGACTACTTAAAATAATTAAAAATCCATAGATAGCAGTAAGTCGGGTCGAATCCACAAGGAATGTAGTATTTTTAGATTTGAAATCTTCGATTTTACAAAAGAAAAAGAAAAGAGAAGAGTTTTGGTATTAGAAGTGAAGTCAAAAAAATAAAAAAAAAATGAAAATTAAAAGGTGCGGAAATTTAAACTTGGTACTAAGATCTACTAGTTAGATTTTAGCATCTACTTGCAATAAAAAGTAATAATTTAAAATATAGAAATTAAATTATAATAAAAAAAAGCATAAAATTAAAGAGCATAAAAATAAATATTATATTAAAAAGTTTATAATTTAAATATATAAAATAAAAAGAAAATAAAATAAAGTGATCTCTGATCTTGGATCGGTATTGGTGGAAAGATGGTGTAGAATACCAGCTCTTCTTCTCGGCACCAATTACTTTGAAGCAGCCATTAACCCATAGCCTGGCTTCACTCTGTACCAAAGCTTCACCTTGATCTGAGATGTTGATTTTTGAAGGTCTGGGTCCTTTCTATAAAGCTAGAGAGGCTAGAGATTTTTTTTGAAGGCAATGTGGGACTAAGGGTTGTTTTAATCATGAAAATAGGAAGAAATTCGAGTAAAATTTGGATTAAAATAGCCCCTGTTGAGTTCTTTTAATTCTGGCCATTGGATGGTCATCCGATGCTTCCAAAAATATCAAAAATAGACGTGTAATGGCCTAGATCAAGTCGGATTAATTTCTGACCATTAGATCATGCTTGATGGAGAAATTTAGGCCATTGATAATGCGCCTGAGAGTTTGATCATCGTCGAGAGCCTCTGGACCGTCGGATCGAAGCTTGAATCAAGCACTACCATCCGATGGCGATTCGAGTGAAATCAACAATCGAAAAAAAACTTTGACTGTCCGATCTTGACCGCAAATAACCACCACTGCACGATCGCATGTTTACTATTCTCATGGACCACGTGGATCGGCCACATCGTGCACTGCAACTAATCAGTGCCTTCTATTAACAGATGAAAAGACCAAAATGCCTTGTGAGCCATGATGAATTTTTTGTAAACCCTTTAGGGTCTAGGTCCACCACGTGGCAAGCTCTAATTCGCCGGTGTCTGCTGAACTGGCAGTCCACATTGTGCTGTAGACCGGCTGATGGCTTCTAGGCTTGAGTCGACTAGTGTGGATGGCTTGGCACACCGGCTTGGTCGGCTTGGCTCGACGCATTTGGACGTGCCGGCTGCTGCGGCATGGCGGCTTGAGCCGTTTGAGCCGTATGTTTTTTTTTCATTTAAATTTTTTATTTTATTTTTTAGAAATTCATATCTTTTTCGTTTTACTCCAAACTTATTTCATTACGATCAAAAAAATAAGCTCTTTCCATTGATTAAAAAAATTTATTTTTTAATTTTTATTATTTTTTTAAATTAATTTTTTAATTAATAAAAATATGAATTTCTCAAAAATATGTATCAATTAATTAATAATTATTAAAAATTAATATGAATTAATTGATAAATTAATATTTTTATTAGTGAATTTATGGTACTTATCACAGCGGTTAATGAAAATCGCTACCATAGTAAACACTATCATAAGTCATTTTTGTAGTAGTGAATTTTTAATCTATTTCTTTATATGTGTGACCCATTGGACTTCATATCTAGATAGTAGTAGGCCCGGGTGCATCTTGATCTAATCCAATTGGACTCAATCTCAATCGATTAAGATTTATGCCGATCCGATTTTATCAATTAGAAGATCTATCTAATTAAGGATTGAATTAATCTTATTAATTCAATCAAACTTATAAGTCAAAATTGACGTCTAGCAACATATCATGACTATCCAGAAGATGTGAAATTTGATGAAAATACCAAATATATCCTTCAATGGTAAGTTTTCAAGCAATTCAATCCTTCGATTATCCCACATCCCGAATATGTTTATGAGTGTGGATAAATATCAAACTTAAATACATATTCATATCGATCCTCCATCAATTAGTGATAACTCTAATGAATGATTAGAAGTTCTATCTAATCTTAATTCTGCTTCAGACAAAGTCTTATTGAGTTATCCATATATGAGAATGCATAGAATGTCATCTCCTCTTATTAGGAGTGATCGATTTCTTATTGATCTACTCACAACCTTCATACATAGTTGACCATATCTTAAATATTCCATTCATGACTAAATGTCATGATTGAGTATGAACCAAAAATATGGGTTCATGTGCATAACGTACCATGATGATCTTAGGTCTAAGGATCACTTGCACAATTTTCACTTAAAGAACCATCTTTTGACATACAAGTAATAAGATATTTTCTTTTAGCAAGTCGATTCAAAGAACTCATTCCTCGATGAGCATCCATATTCTTATATTAGTGTCCCCATACAAGTGGCTTCTGAGATCTGCCATTCTCTTCATTGAGCATACATAAGATGTGTCAGTCTATCCGATATATTAGTTTCTGACTCAATGTTCCTGCGATTAGGAATGTTAAAGATTAGGGTTTTAGAATTTTAGGTCTCACAACTATGACTCATTTATGTCCCCTAAAACCATTGTCGTAATCTTTGAGGTTCATCATAATCTTTAAACATACAAGATGCAACCAAAATAATGAATAAAAAATGCCTCATTTTATTGATATTAGAATAAATGTCATTACATGAGTTAAAAATTATACAGAAAAGTTCCATCACATCACACATGTGATTACCTTGTAAAGCACTTATTCTTTCAATCCTCCACTTGTACTAAAGCCAATCATCCTTATATCTCAAATCCATATAATTGAGATGGTAGTCACACAATTGTGGTAAGGCCTTAGTGAATGGATCCGCTATATTGTTCTTAGTATCTACTCATTCTAATACAATATCTTGTCTCTTGATAATCTTCCAAACGAGGTGGAACCATCTGAGGATGTGCTTTAATCTATGGTGAGATCTTGGTTCCTTAGCTTGGATCATCACACCAGTATTGTCACAATAAAATGGTACTGGTCATTCTATCTCAAGAACCACTCCTAGATCATTGATTAATTTCTTCATCCAGACAGCTTTCTTGGTAGCTTTATTAGCAGTAATGTATTATACCTCTATTATTGAGTCAGCTATAGTTTGTTGTTTTCAACCTTTCCAACTCACTACACCTCTATTTAAGGTGAATACATATCTTAATATTGACTTGCTATCATCCAGATTTGACTAAAATCTAGAATCAGTATAACCTTCTAGTCAACTTTAACCCTCCATAAATAAAAAAAATATCTTTAGTTCTTCTTAGACACTTAAGAATGTTTTTCACAACTTTCCAATAATCCTTTCCTAGATCAGCCTGATATCTGCTGACTATGCCTAAAGCATAAGCCACATCAGGTCTGGTATATAATATGTTATACATAATAGATCCTACTGCCAAAGCATAAGGGATCGAATTCATTCTTTCTCCTTCTTTTGATGTCTAAGGAGACATCTTCTTAGAGAAATGTATGCCTTGACTTATAGGCAAGTAACCTCTTTAACTTTTCTTGATGTTGAATTTCTTTAATACTAAGTTAGTGTACCTAGATTAGGATAAGCCTAGCATCCTATTAGATCTATCTCTATAATTTTTATTTCAAGAATATAGGATGTCTCATCCAAATCTTTCATAGAAAACTTATTTGATAGCTAAGTCTTAACTAATTGGAGCATTGAGATATCATTCCTAATGAGTAGTATGTCATCAACATACAAACCAAGAAGACTATGGCATTCCCACTAGCCTTCTTATATACACATGGTTCATCCATATTTTTTATGAAGCTATACTCTTTGACTGTCATATTAAATCGGATGTTCCAACTCCTTGAAGGCTGCTTTATTCCATTAATGGATTTTTTTAAGCTTGCATACTTGATTCGATCTCATACTGAAGATGAATCCTTCTGGCTGAGTCATATAGACCTCTTCCTCAAGATTATCATTAAGAAAAGCAATTGTGACATCCATCTACTAGATTTCATAATCATAGTATGATGCAATAGAAAGCAAAATCTGTATAGACTTTAGCATGGGCATTGAGAAAAAGATTTCATCATAATCAATTTCTTGTTTCTCTCTAAAATCTTTTGCCACCAACCTAGCCTTGTAGGTTTCAATTTGGCCATCTGCTCCGATCTTCTTCTTGAAGACCCACTTGAATCCTATAGGGCTTACACCCTCTGGTGCATCAACCAAAGTCCAAACTTGATCAGAATACATAGAGTCCATTTTGGATTTCATTGCATCTAACCACTTGTCAGAGTCCTTACTCATGATGGCTTCAGAATAGGTCAATGGATCATCATCTCGAATGATATTTGTTTCATTATCATTTTCTATAATGAAACCATATCTTAGAGGTGCATGACATACTCTCTCTGACCTACGAAAAGAAGGTGTATATGGTGGTTGTACCTCATCCTTGGGTACTTCTGAATAAGGATTTTCATTAGATATTTTTGGAATAGTTTATAGGTCATGAACTTTCTTAAGTTCAATATTTCTCTAACTACCTCCTTCTTGGATAAGCTTCTTCTCTAAAAATATGGCATGCCTACTGATAATTATCTTTTGTTTAGTAGGGTGGTAGAAATAATATCTTTTAGTTTTCTTAGAATATCCTACAAACAAATATTTGTCTGATCTTGCACTTAGCTTATGTCAAAAAATATTCTTGACATAAGTAGGACAGCCCCATGTCTTAAGATGCTTAAGATTAGGCTTTCTTCCATTCCATAATTCATATGGAATGCTAGGAATAGACTTAGAAGGCACTCTATTAAGAATATAAATAGTTGTTTTTAGAACAAACCTCCAGAAGGATATTGAAAGATCAACATAGCACATCATGGATCATACCATTTTCATTGGTGTATGATTTCTCCTTTCTGTTATACCATTTAATCATGGAGTCTAAGGAGGTGTCCATTCTAAGAGAATTTTTTTTTCTTTAAGATAATCATGAAATTCACTGGATAAGTACTCGCCACCTTGATCAGATCGAAGGACTTTAATATCTTTTCTAGTTTGATTTTTGACCATCTTATAATATTCCTTAAACTTATCAAAAATCTTGAACTTATGTTTCATAAGATACATATATCCATATCTTGATAAGTCATCAGTAAATATGATAAAATAGAAATATTCCTCTCTAGCTTGAGTTGTCATTAGTCCACATACATCTGAATATACTAAGGCCAATAACTCAATTACCCTTTCTCCAGGTCTAGAAAATGGAGATTTGGTCATTTTTTTCATGAGGCAAGATTCACAAGTCCGATATGATTCATAATCATAGGGTTCAAAGAATTTTTCTTTGAATAACTTATTTATCCTTGACTCACTAATGTGTCCAAGATGGCAATGATAGAGAAATGGTATATTAATGTCTTCTCTCTTTCTCTTCATATTTTTATCAATATAAAATATATTTTCATTAAGTGACAAAATTAGAAGACCATTGTTAAAATGTCCATTTCCAAAGAACTCAATAAAATGATAAATAGAGCAACAATTGCTCATAAATTTTATTTGATATCCATCTTATAACAAACAAGGTACAGATATAATATTTCTAATAATATTAGGCATACAATAACATTCTTCTAACTAGAGAGTTCTTCCAGTCGACAGTTCTAGTAGGTAAGTTTCCATAACTTCAGCAGAGATGGATTCTCCACTATTGCTAAAAAGCTTGAACTCATCTTTATTCAGCCTTCTGATTCTCTATAGCCCCTACAAAGAATTGTAGATATGAGAACCACATGCAATATCCAATACTCATGAATTATTGGCTAAAGTACTTAATGAAAATGTTGTATGTATCATATACATATTCTTTTATGCTGCATTTTCCTTCATCTTTGCAAGATAACTCTTGCAATTTTTCTTCCAATGTCCCTTCTTATCGTAGTGATAATAGGTCATGTCTACTGGGATATTCTTTACCTTCTTCTTGAAGGTGCTTCTTTTAGGATTCAACTTATTTCTTTTTTTTGAACCCTTTCTGCCATTCTTCTTCTTGTCCACTAATAGAAGTGGAACTTTTTATCCCTTTATATGATTTTTAGCTATTTTTAACATATTTAATAGCTTTGGTAGGAAAGTATCAAGTTTATTCATGTGATAATTCACCACAAACTGGAAGAAGGAGACTGGAAGAGATTGCAATATGAGATCTTGACTAAGCTATGCATCCATGACAAAACCTAATTGATCTAATCTAGTGATTAAGTCAATTAGTTTGAGTACATGATTCTGAATCGAAGTTTTCTTAGTCATCCAAGCCCAGAATAACTGCTTAGATAATTCATATCTAACAGTCCGACTCTATTCTCTATAAAGCTCTTTTAAATTGAACAATATGGAGGAATCCATACCCTCATGTTGCCTTTATAATTTATTATTCGTCGAGGCCAACATAATACACTTGATAGTTGTATTGTCATTTTGCCACATTTTATATGTGGCTTTCTCCTCCTCTCAAGCATCTTCACTGACTGAACCTAGTCAGAAGTATCTAGAACATAAGACAACTTCTATTACACAAGCACTATATGCAAGTTCCTCAACTAATCCACGTAATTGGGATCAGTCAATTTATTTGTATTAAGAATATATCACAATGAGAGTGAAGAAGCCATTATGCAAATATCTTAATCTATATGAAATAAGAACACTAATATAAGTAAACCACTCAAGATGACATGTATAAATAGATAAGGTCTTTTATTCTAGTTATTACTTTCACTATTTTTACAAAATATCATAGCTCTCACTATGTCAAAGGAGAAAATCCTAAATTGGTTTCGTAGTGGGGTTGAGATCCTTATCCCTCAAAGAAGTCTTATGGATAGCACAACAAACTTCAATGAGTTCAAAGGTAGGAAAACCTATCCAATTGTATTTTCATGCAACTCTTAACATAACTTGGCTCTAAAATATTCATAGTCTTATGGATAGCACAACAAACTATAATATTTTAGTTAAGTCAAACCCTTCATTTTCATATAGTTATATTTGAAAATAATGTTGCTCTTGTGGATAGCATAACAAAGCAATAATAAATCAAATATACCATAAGTATTTTAAAATACACTAAGATATTATCATATCAGTCTCCATGGTAAGTCTTGTGGATAGTACAATAAACTTACCATGATTCTTGAAATAATAATCATCTTACAATTAAGGAAGGCATATGTAGTGTGCCGATCATTATGCATTTTCAATTCAAGATTTTAATTGAATCGAATTGGCCAGGTAAGTGGGAGAGAGGTGAGAGGCCCCCAGTTCTTGCCTTTGGCACTAATAAAAATGGATTAGGTAAGTAACGGATCCAATTAATAAACCATGTTCTCTTTACCTTTCCAAAACCATTTTTCTAGACACTAATTAATCAATTAATGCCTAGAATAGATTTGCCTTTTGATTTTTAACACTACGACTTAATATAATTTTTAAGAAGGCTTTAAAGATCTCGTGCACATACTTAAAATATTAATACATGAATCTACATGCTGTGTCAGGTGAAACATAAAACATTCATCATTCTAGAACAATCTTTCAGCATAATGGATAAGTACCAATTATGCTAGGAGAATCTTATAATCAAAATGATGAATTTGTATAATATACATCATAATATCTAATCTAAGACATTATATTAAGTTGCAAAAATAAAATTATAACAACTAAAACATGATCATATTACATGACATAATACATTAACATGATCATAATCCAAAACATATATGATTTCATTATAGATTTAATTATATATGCATCATATAATAACATGCATTAAATTAATATTAAAAGTATTCATGCATATGATTGAATTATGCAAGGTAGCTCTGATACCACTATAGAGTTTGATTGATATGATGAAAATAATAGATTTCAAAAATTTGATCTACCAAACCCTAATACCTAGGATCGATCTTGATGATTTTCAATCACATACATACATAATGAATAAGATTAGGAAATATACTCTTAGTTATATGATTTGGAGAAGATTTATTTCCATGAGGTGCCCACGTGTTCGTCCTCCAACAGTAATCTACACAGGAATTGGTTTCAAGAACGATCCTTCTTAAATCCTTGCTTGCCCAATTCTATTCAAAAATTTCTCGGCCTTCTTCTTCCTTCTTCTCTCCTTTTTATTCTCTCTTAACCTTCTTAAATAATCTTCCTAATCTTTATCTTAAAGAAGACTCCTTGTATTGGTTAAGACCTTGTCTAGAGAAAGACTTCTTGTCTTGACCAACACCTTGTCTAAAAGAAAGGGAGGAACAAAATTTAATCCACCTTCTAAATTTGGAATACCCGACACCTTAAAGCTAAACCCTATTTATAGATCCAGATGAGGCACCAATCACACCCCTTCCCAAGTGCTTATCAGCCCTCTAAAAGCTTTATCAAGGGACTAGATAAGTCTCTTAAAGCAGAAAGAGTCTTGGAGGTGCCTAGAAATCATGTTGAAACTGATTTCTACCTTTGGAACATCATATATACGACTTTCCATGATTAATTCTGAATTTAATCTAAATTATCTCTTGATAAGGCATGGGATAAAGAGAGAGAGAGAGCCTGATAAGTGGCGCCAACCAAGAGCCTTCATGTAGAAGGACTCTTGGCACCATTTATTCTAGAGCTACATGACTCTTTGCAATAAAATTCTAAAGAGAAGAGCCCCAAGGTTTATGTCAATTGGACTCAATCTAGCTAGCAGTAGGCTTAGGTGCATCTTGATCTAATCTGATTGGACTCAATCTCAATCGATTAAGGTTTATACCGATCCGATTTCACCAATTAGAAGATCTATCTAATTGATGATTGAATTAATCTTATTAATTTAATCAAATCTATAAGTCAAGATTGACATCTATCATGACTACTTAAGAGATGTGAAATTTGATGGAAATATCAAATATATCTATTGATACAAAAAATAGTGTAGATGCCAAAGATTGCTATAGCTAGAGAGGTTGGGATTGTCGATGAAACCTACAAGATGAAGTCCTGGCTAGAGTTGGCTCCGACAGGATCCTCCAATGGTCAAGTTAGTTCTCTACTTAACAAGAATGGAGTACTCAGGAAGAAAATAAGCAGAATAAGGGCAGAGGGTTTAATCTTAGGATAGAAACATATCTAGAGGATCCTTTATATAGATGAAGCACATAACAAACTGATAATAAGAGTCGTAACCATCTGGTAGTGGATCATTCGAGCTACATCGAGTTTGTTATGGAGAGTGAGTAATCATTTATCTTGACTCATTAATTTATTGGTGATTCATAGTAGGAGTTCAGACAGAACCTTAGCACTTATATGCAGGCTTTGATAGCTTGAAAAAGTTTGGCTATCTAGTCAAGGATAGTTTTCTTTGAAGAAATCTGGCTGGAAAGAGTCCAATTGGAAAAAGTATGACTGAAGGGAGTGCAGCTAGAAGAAGTTCATCCGAAAGGAGCATGACTGGAAGGAGTTCATTTGAAAAGAGCATGACTGGAGGGAGCGTGATTGGAAGGAGTTTAGATGAAAGAAGCATGATTGGAGGGAGCGCAGCCAGAGAAAGTTCGAATAGAAGGAGCACGACTGGAGGAAGTGTGGCTAGAAGGAGTTCGGATGGAAGAAGCATGATTGGAAGGAGCGCGGCTGAAAGAAGTTTGGATGGAAGGAGTGCGACTGGAGGAAGCATGGCTGGAAGAAGTTCGACTGGATGAAGTTCATCCAGAAGGAGCATGAGTGGAAGGAGTGCGGCATTTGCAATACAAGAATTCAACTACCCTTAGAATTCATTATCTATTGGGGTTGGATAAGCTGGGGCTTCGATAATAAAAATCTTGTTATTCATTCTGAGTTAAAAAGTGAAGTTAATAAAATAGTACTTCTCTTTATTGTTCAAGATCATCCGGTTGGATTTTAGTCGGCTTTTGACAAGTTCTGGAGTGTAGAATTGTTGCTGAGAAGATCAGCAAATTTTACAGAATGGAAGTCGCCCACCAAGAACTTCGGCGGGAGTTATTTTACCCCTAACAATATCCTTCAGTGGCAAGTTTCCATGCATGTAATTCAATCTTCGAACATCCTACATACTGAATATATTTATGAGTATGGATAAATGTCAAACTTAAATACATAATCATGTCGATCCTCCATCAATTAGTGATAACTTTAATGAATGATTAGAAGCTCTATCTAATCTTCATTCTGCTTCAACCAAAGTCTTATTGAATTATCCATAGATGAGAATGCATAGGATATCATCTCCTCTTACTAGGAGTAATCGATTTCTTGTTAACCTACTAACAACCTTCATATATGTTGCTCCAAGAATTGATTTTGATGATTACAAAGTATTTGAGAGGATTACTAATGAATTTGGCTTGAAAAAAGACTTTTTGTATTTCAGAGGAAAAATCATAATTTTATCAAATTTTGATCTGAGAGCTTAAAGAGCAAGTCACTACTATAGAATTGGGTTATGGTACCAGTTTGTAATCGCCATTATAGTCTAAAAAATCATTGCTATAGGCTATGGCAGCGGTTATCTAACCGCTGCCACTACAGCCATCACCGTAGGTCTATGACAGCGGTTGTTGCAGCAATTATTGAAACCACTGCTATATAGATCCTATTGCAGTGATTTTTAAACTACTGTCATAGGCTTGTCTATGGCAACAGTTATAAAACCACTATTATAGATAGTCTATGATAGCAGTTATAGAACTGCTGCCATAGCCTTGTCTATGGAAATAGTTATGTAATCGCTACTATAAGTCTAATACAGCAGTTAACACATTACCTACGACAGCAGTTGGCACGTCTACAACAGCAGTTGTAAAATCGCTCCGTAGCTTTTGAATAATTAAAAAATATAAAATTTTTAATTTTTTATTTATTTTACCTTATAAATGTAGAGATATATAATACAAAAAAATATTATAAACATAAAAATATTTCTAAAATGCTAAAATTTTATTATTGAATAAAATTTATTATAATATTTTTTTTAAAAAAAGAATACATCAAAAGTCTCCTAAATCTACATCGTCATCATCCTCGAGAGATGAAGCACGAGCTAGAGATGGAGCTCGAGTTGGAGTTGGAGCCGGAGCCAGAGCTGGAGGAGCTGGAGCTGAAATGTGGGCCAACATATCCTCAAAGCCCATGAAGAAACCTCCAAAATGCACGCTGAGCATCGACACCATGTCTCTCATAATAGCCTCAAGATGAGATGTGCGCTCCTCAGTCCGATCTACCCGTGTCGCAGCATGATCTGCCTGTGCCAATGCTGCCTCAAGCTCCTCTCGACTAACGACATCGGAAGCCTATGAAGAGATGCTCGCCTCAGACTAATAGTAGGTCGACGTATGTTCGAGCCTACATTGGATCCTCCCAGAGTGCTCAGGCCCCAAGACCTGAGACAGATGGTCATAGGGGCTAGAGGTATCTAGGCCCTCGCTCGCGAGCAAATCTAACTGATCCTATAATTGTAAGTACAAATAAAATTTTATAACATATGCTATAATACTAATTATATATACTAATATATTTAATACTTACAAAAATTCTTTCGATCGCAGTGTTCATCGGCCTACCCTTGTTGTTCGTACGACTGGATCGAAAGATCTCGCTACGACTGGGCATCACTCCATCTCTCATTAGCTATAACAATGGATCGATTAATCAGAAACATAAAAAAAATATTAATTTAATTTATCTACTAAGATTTAGAATTTATTACCTCTCTATGCACATGACTGGCTATAGACTCATGGCCAAAAGTATGCATATACTCCTGGACGACCCAGTTCTCTCGATTCTGACGAAAGGTAGCCTAACAAGTATTCAAATAAATAATAAATATTTAAAAATATTTAAATATAACTTTAAGCATATTAAAAAATTTAAAAATTAATAATTTTACCTCGAACTCCTGGCTCCTCCAATGTGTAACCATCCTCTCCCATTGACTCGAAGGACAGTCCTGTATCCATGGAACAAGCTCCTCTAGAGTGTCTTGTCGGTGCTCGAGCCACCCTCTGTGGAGCTTGACCTTGTAGCTTCAGTACAACTCTCCGATCTTCTTCAGTCGAGCATCTCGAGCCCTCTCATGATCAAAAAAGTCGTACCTTCTCTGTACAAAGTTATTGAAAGTCAGTTACAAAATTATTATAATCAAACATAGTGTAAACATGTAAAATACATAAATATAATTAAGATGCACTTATCCATATCTCCTCCCACATCCGGTCCCTGACAATATCATCCATCAATCTTCAGTCTTTGGGCTCTACGAAAATAATGTCTAACCGCCTCACAAGCACTCCAAAAAAGGAATGCATATCCCGCGCGGTCTTCCCTACTGGCCTTCCCTCTACATCATACTATACCATCACCTAATGCTGACGGTTCCACACATGCGCCATACGTGTGGGACTGCGAAATGTCCTACTGGATGATGCATCTGTAATGAAAATACGTTATGCAAATATATAAGTATATAAATATTATATCAAAAATAAATAAATAATATAATAAAAATATACACTCAAATGTTGGTGGAGTAGCATGCATCGGAGATGTAGATGATGGTGGAGGCTTAGATGTCGATGGAGTAGATGCTGTCGGTAGAGTAGATGCCAACGGTGGAGGTTCCTGAGCAGTCGATGCAGAGGTGGATGGAGTATGCTCCAACTGCTCCTCAAATACTGAACTCTACGTAATCCATCGAGAGGCAGAGGTGAAAGCTAGATGGCGTTTCAGTGCCATCGTGACCTACAATATTAATAAAAATTAACCAATATAACATATTGAACAATAATCAAAGATATTGCTTAAGTACCATCCGTACAATTACATATAGATATACGAATGCTAAAGATTATGTACACTAATCAATTGACGGGTCTATCGCTATGCAATGCAATAAACAAAAGCAATAAGATAGAGATTCTCTTAGCGGTCGAGGGTTCTCTTAGAGACCAGCACGGCCCACAGCATGGCCTACCGACACGACACAACCCTTCCTCATCGATGATGGCGACGAGGTCGGACCCCCTCCCTCCCTCTCTCTCTCGATCTCCCTCGCTGACGACGACAGCGGCGAGGTCGGACCCCCTCCCTCCCTCTCTCCCTCTCCCTCTCTTAGTTTTGAATCTCGAAATTAGGTCCGCATACCTGAGATCCATTAGGATCCAGGTCTGGTACTTTAAGTATGGATCCGATATCAGTAATTAAAATTAGGTCTGGATATAAATATCCAAGTTTCAATCCAAACCTGATCCATTGGCAGATCTAGTCCAGTGATTAATAAATAATACTATGAAATTAAAATAAAAAATATACCTATGACTATAAAAAGGAGGTCGCATCGAAAGCTCCGAGGGTCATCGGTGATGGCGCTGGAGGAAGACGACGGTGCTAGAGGTAACCTACAAAATAAGAGCAAGATAGTGAGATAAAGAGAGAAGAGAGAGAAAGAGAAAGAAGGAAAGAGAGAGGGAGAGGGGCCTGGAGGGGCACCATGATGGAAGGCCAAGGGATGGGGAGGGCAGGGGTGATGGAGCGAGAGGATGGGGAGGCGGGCAGCGGCGGTCGGGGATGGGGAGCGGGGGGCTTGCGATCGGGGAGGGCAAGGGGTGGACGTCGGCGGGGGCTGGGGATGGGAGGGCAGGGGGCGGCGGCTAGGGAGTGCAAGGGTGGGTGGCCGGGCGATAGCCCGGGATGGGGAGGGTGGCGACGAGCGTCGGGGAAGGGGAGGGTGGGGGATGGGCGGTCGGGGATGGGAAGGGCGAGGGCGGGGCAACGTGGCTGCCGAGGATGGGGAGGGCAGGGGTGGCTGCGGTGGTCGGGGATGGAGAGGCGGGGACAGCGGCGGTGTCGAGGATGGGAGGGCAAGGGGTGGGCGATCGGGTAGCGGCAGGGGGATGGGGAGGGCTGGGGGTGACGACTGGGGAGGGCAAGGGATGGGTGGCTGGGAGATGGTCGAATATGCAGGGGGCAGGCGGTAGTGGGATGCGTGGAGTCTCACCGACGATGGAGAGGAGGGGAGAGAGAGAGGGAGTATGCATGGGAGGAAAGAAAAATTAGGAATTTTTAACCTAACCTACGATAATGATTTTCGACCAGCTGCCATAGATCTATGACAACGATTTTCAACTAGCTGCCATAGATCTATGGCAGCAGTTACTGAAAACTACTATAATAGATCTATGATAGCGGTTTCATAACTGCTACCATAGATTTATAGCAGTAGTTTTCAGTAACCGCTGGCGTAGATTAAAAATAATTTTTTTTATTTTTTAAAATATTATATAATTTTAAAATTTAATATTCATCTTCATCGTTCATTATCTAAATAATTATTATTAAAGTATCATCATAAAAAATCACCTCGATCTGATGGCTCTAGCTTCATCGATTAGAAAAATTTGATTTTGATGATTATGAACGATGATGCGATGACTGATAGATAGAGACCTCCGATCGATTTGAAAATCTACAACAATGATCTTGATGATATTTATAGCATACTATCAAAGTTTTACTTCAATCGGATATCGTTATCATGTCAATTTAGTATGGAATAATTTCGATCATTAAATTAGAAATAAGCGATCAAAGAGCTAAATGACGTTCGATTATGAGATAATTTTTTAGTTAAATGATCTTTATTATAATTTTAATCATTTTATACAATGATGATAGTAAAATTCAAATCATTTTCATATGAACCATTTACGTTAAGCAGATATTGCAAAAGCACGAACACATGCATATAACAACCAACGAAGTTCAAGAATGGTTATCAGGCGATGTATAGTTTTAGATCATTCTTAGTCTCACGAGTTGAATTTTATAATCACCATCATAAAAAATAATTAAAGTAGTAGCCAAGATCATTTATAAAAAGAATTATCTCATAATCGGATACCATCTGGTCCTTTGATCACTCATTTATCATTTAACGGTCGAAATTAACCTATACTAAATTGACCAAGATAACGATATCTAATTGAAGTAAAAACTTTAATAGTATGCTACAAATAAAACTAAGATCATCATTACAGATTCTCAAATCTATCGAAGGTCTCCATCTATCAGATCATCGCATCGTCGTTCGTGATCATCGAAATCAAATTTTTTTTATCAATGAAGCTAGGACCATCAGATCAAGGTGATCATTTATCATAAAACTTTAATAATAATTATTTAGATAATAAATGATGAAGATGGACATTAAATCTTAAAATTATATAATATTTAAAAAAATAAGAAAAAAATATATTGCAGCAGTTACAAATAACCACTGCCATAAATCAATGTATAGCAGCGATTATAAGGAACTACTACCATAGATCCGATCTATGGCAATGATTGTCCTAACTGCTGCTATAGATTGAACCTATGGCAGTGGTTACAAAGAACCACTGCCTTAGATCATATCTATGGCAATGGTTAAAAAGAACCACTATCATAAGTCAGACTATGGCAGCAGTTTCTTATAACCGCTACTATAGATTGGTCCTATAGCAGCGGTTCTTTGTAACCACTATCATAGACTCTATTATAGCAATTTCAAAAATCACCGCAATAGTATGCGCTGTCATAGACTCTTTTTATAGTAGCGAGTATAGAAGATTTCTGATCTTTTGGAGGCAGTTCCATGATTTTTGGATGCATATTTTGGAAGAAAATCAAGTTTGAAGCAAAAGAATCGACCCATAGATCATCCCCTGCTGAAACAAACTGATCGGCATGCTGTCCCTATGCCAAAGGTCAACCCATAAGTCGACCATTGTTATGAAAATCTTCTGCAATGGCTAGTTTTATCAAGTTTTGGTAGTTTTTAATGATTTCTTTAAGATCTCTAATGGCTACAAATCTTGCTCAGGATTCTCTCCTCCATCCATTGAAGATTTAAAAGGCTATAAAAAGAAAAAAATATAAGAGATTTTATGAATTAAAATTCAGCCCTAAGCAAAAAGTCATCTTCAAGCAAAGAAGCTTTTGTTTCAAGTTCACCAACCTCTCAAGAGCTCATTCAAGTCTCCAACAACCTTGAGAAAAATCAGAAAAGCTTCTCTATTATTGTGAAAAGCATTCTTAAGATTTTATTTGCTCATTAAGGGAGCTAAATTTATATTTGATTGTTACTAACTCTTATACTCTACTTTATTATTTTGATTCAAATTTTGGGAATTTCAAAACTTGGAAAAGGTCAATCCGAGCCTTAAATCAGAGTGTGTAAGGTTGGCTTGTATCCGAGAAACAAGTGTACTAGTTTGGAATAGCTAGGATTGGAGGTACCGACTTTGTATTCTGTTTGAATATGTTTAGTGATTTTGAATTCCCATGTAGGAGCTTAGAGAGTAGATGTAGGTGCAAGAAAAGCACCGAACCACCATAAATCTTTATTGTTTATAGTATGCTTGCTGTCTTTCTTTTCTTAGTTTACTAAATTCTTGCTTTCTAATCTTTTATATTTTTATCTAACCTAAATTACTTCACACACATAACTTGCATATCATCATTCAATCTTGATATTTTTAAATTAGCTTTAAATTTTTAAAAAATCAATTCACCCCCTTGGATTGTATAGCTGGACAACAAGTGGTATCAGAGTCCAGTGCTCTAGCCCTACTTTGATTTAACCATCAAAGAGCCAAAGATCTATGGCAACCCAAGTTAGTATTTTTCTAGTCGAGGGATAGTCCACAAACCGACCTTCACTTTTTAATGGATCAAACTATATCTATTGAAAAGCTTGGATGAGAATATTCATACAAGCACTTGACTATGATATGTGGAGTATTATAGTTAATGGACCATACACACCCATTAAGATAATTGATGGTGTGGAATCAACCAAATCCAAAAAAGAATGGGATGAGGTTGATAAGAAAATGGCTCAACTCAATGCAAGAGTCATAAATATTTTATATTGTGCTTTAGATGCTAATGAATTTAATAGCATTTCAACATGCATGTTAGATAAAAAAATATGGGATAGGTTAGAAGTAACTCATGAAGGCACTAATCAAGTTAATGACTCAAAAATTAACATGTTTGTGCATAAATATGAACTTTTCAAAATAAAACATGATGAGTCAATAACTGTAATGTTTACTAGATTTACGGACATTATAAATGATCTTAAAAGTCTTGACAAGTCTTATTCTAATAGTGACCTTGTGAGAAAGATTCTTAAGTCATTGCCAAGAACATGGGAGGCCAAAGTGACCGCAATCCAAGAAGCCAAACATCTGAATATTTTACCCTTGGAGAAGCTTTTAGGATCATTAATGACATATAAGCTAAGCATGAAACAACATCAAGAAGAAGATGTCAAGAAGAAGAAGATAATAGCCCTTAAATCCACCACTCAATAAAATGAGGAATCCAATGAAATGAAAGATGAAGAACAAGATGAAGAAATAGCCCTCATCATAAGAAAGTTCAAGAGATTTTTGAAGAAAAAATAATGAATGAGAAAAAGGCCACCTACCAAAGGAGAGCATAGTAAGGAAAAGGATAGGGAGCAGCCCCTTATTTGCTATGAATGTAAGAAGTCGGAGCACTTTAGATCTGAATATCCTCAACTTAAAAAGATTTTCAAGAAATATAAGAAAAAGACTATGGTGGCAACATGGAGTGACAGTGACGACTTAAGCTCCAAAGAGGAAGAAGCTCATGAATAAACCAATTTGTGCTTTATAACATATGAAAATGAGGTAAATGCTAAAATCTCAAATGAATTTATATTTGAAGAACTTCAAGAAGCCTTCTATGATTTAGTAGATGATTTTAAAAAATTAGAAACTAAAAACAAAGATCTAAAATTTAAGAATCAAGTCTTGCTAAAAGAAAATGAAATTATCTTAAGTGAAAAACTAGTCTTAAATCAAGAGAACCTAAATTTAAAAAATAAAATCGACAAGCTAAAATCGATAGTTGAAAAATTTACTTTAAGTTCAAATAAACTTCATATGATTTTTGAAAATCAAAAGGCCATTTATGATAAGGCCAGTCTAGGCTATAATCCCTTAAGAAAATAAAAATTTTTGAAAAATATTTTTATAGATTCATAAAGCAAAAAATTTTCAAATGTTACTTGCTTTAAATGTGATAAACCAAGACACAAAACTTATACATATTTTTCTAACAATTTAAATGTAAAGAAAATATGAGTTCTAAAAGGAACCATTGGGACTAATCTTAAAGGATCCAAGAAAACTTAGATACTTAGAGTAAGGACTTGATTTTGCATGTAGGTGTGTCTTGCATCCAAAGGAGAAAATCAAAGATGATATCTTGATAGTAGATGCTCATGATACATGACTGATGATGAGTCCCAATTCATCATGCTTGATGCTAAAAGTGGAGGAATGGTCACCTTTGGAGATAATGGCAAAGAAAAGATTATCGGTATAGGTAACATTGGTATCACTCCCTCCAAGTATATTAAAAATATTTTATTAGTAGATGGTTTGAAACACAATCTCTTAAATATTAGTCAACTTTGTGACAAAGATTATAAAGTTATTTTTGAATCTTCATTATGCATTGTAACTAGTCCCTATGATGATGGCATTAAGTTTGTTAGACATAGACATGGTAATATTTATATGATAGATTTGAATGATCTTTCTATGATAAACATGCAATGTCTAGTAGGTATGAATGCCAAAATTAAAGAGACTAGTTGGCTTTGGCACCATAGGCTTGCACCCATTAGTATGCATTCACTTTCAAAGCTTATCAAAAAAGAATTAGTTACCAGTTTACCAAAATTGAATTTTGAAAAAGATAAAATTTATGATGCATACCAATTAGGTAAACAAATTAGAGTTTTCTTCAAATCTAAGAATATTATTTCAACTTCTAGGCCATTGGAACTATTGCACATGGATTTGTTTGGTCCTACAAGAACAACAAGCTTAGGTGAAAAATGTTGTGGTTTTATAATTATCGATGACTACTCATGCTTTACATCGATTTTCCTTTTAGCACACAAAAATGAAACTTTTCATGTTTTTTCAAAGTTTTATCGAAAAGTTACAAATGAAAAAGGATTTTCAATTCAAAGCATTCGAAGTGATCATGGAACCAAATTTGAAAATCAAGACTTTGAAAAATTTTGTGATGAAAAGGAATAAGCCATAATTTTTCTACACCTAGGATATTCCAACAAAAGGAAATGGTAGAAAAAAAAAATATGACTCTAAAAGAAATGACCCGTATCATGCTATGTGAAAGCAACCTTCCAAGATACTTTTGGGTGGAAGCAATTAATACGGCATGTTATATCTTAAACCGTGCTTTAATCAGACCAATTTTAAAGAAAACATCTTATGAGCTTTGGAAAGAAAGAAAACCAAACATTGCATATTTTCATATTTTTGATTGTCGATATTTTATTTTGAATAATGATAAAAAAAAACTAAAAAAATTTGATGCAAAATTCGATGAAGCTATTTTTCTTGGTTGCTTCTCTTCTACTAAAGCTTTTAGAGTATTTAACAAAAGAACCTTAGTAGTAGATAAGTCAATACATGTTATTTTTTATGAGACTAATAATCTTCCATCAAGTAAGAGTGAGGGTATTGATGATGCAGATCCTCTTATAGAAGGAATGAAGGAGATCATCCTAAAGGATTCATCAATTCAAAATGAAGAGGATCATGAAGACAAGCAAGAAAATGAAGGTGAAGGACAATGAGAACAACCTCAAGGTACAAATGATCTTCTAAAAGAATGGAGGTACGTTCACAATCACCCCAAAGAACTAATTATTGATGATCCTACACATGGGGTAAGAACTCACTCATCACTTAGAGATGCATATAATCATTTTGCATTTGTTTCTCATTTTAAATCTAAAACCATAGATGAAGCTGAAAAAGATTATAAGTGGATAAACGCAATGCAAGAGAAACTTAATCAATTCGAAAGAAATAATGTATGGACCTTAGTATCAAGACCTAAAAATTATCTAATAATTGGTACAAAATGGGTATATAAGAATAAATTGGATGAAAATAAAAATATAATTAGGAATAAAGCAAGATTAGTTGCAAAAGATTATAATCAAGAAGAGAAAATTGATTTTGATGAGACCTTTGCATCTGTTGCTAGACTATAAGTAATTAGATTTTTACTCGCTTATATATGCTTTATGAATTTCAAGTTATTTCTAATGGATGTTAAAAGTGCTTTTCTAAATGGATATATTATCTAAGAAGTTTATGTAGAACAATCTTTCAATTTTGAAAATCATGCTTTTCCTAATCATATTTTCAAATTAAACAAAGCATCATATGGTTTAAAATAAGCTTCTAAGGCTTGATATGAAAGATTAAGTAAATTCTTGCTTAATAATGAGTTTTCAAGAGAAAATGTAGATATAACCCTTTTCATTAAAAAAGATCATGATGACATCTTAGTAATACAAATATATGTTGATGACATTATATTTGGATCTACTAACGAAACTTTATGTCAAGATTTTGCTTAGCTCATGCAGTGGGAGTTCGAGATGAGCATGATGGGTGAACTAACATTCTTTCTCGAACTTCAAATCAAATAAACAAAGAAAGAAATCTTCATCACCCAAAGCAAGTACACAAGAGAGCTACTTAAAAAATTTGGGATGGAGAGCTCCAAAGCCATTGGTACCCCCATGAGTCCATCATGTAAGCTTGATAAGGATGAAGAAGGTAAAAGTGTTGATTCAAAGATTTATAGAGGCATGATAGGTTCATTATTGTATTTAACTACTAGTAGATTAGATATCATATTTAGTGTTTGTTTATGTGCATGATTTCAATTTAATTCAAAAGAATCATATTTAAATGCTATAAAAAAAATATTTAAATACCTAAAAGGAACTCAATCCATAGGTTTATGATACTCTAAGAATTCATCAATTGATTTAATTGGATATTCAGATGTAGACTTTGCTGAATGTAGATTAGACAAAAAATGTACTAGTAAAATTTGCCAATTTTTAGGAGTTAACTAAATCTCTTGGTTTAGCAAGAAGCAAAATTCAGTAGCATTGTCTACGATCAAGGCCGAATACATTACAGTCGGAAGTTGTTGCACATAAATCTTGTGGATTAAGCAACAACTTAAGAACTTTGGCATTAAACTAAACAAAACTTCCATAAGATGTGATAATACTAGTGCCATAAATCTATCTAAGAATCTAATCCAACACTCTAGGTCAAAACACATTAAAATAAGACATCATTTCATAAGAGAGTATGTTCAAAATAATGACATAACTCTTGATTATATTTGTACTAAAAAATAATTGGCTGATATTTTTACTAAGATCTTGAGTGAAGATAAATTTTATGAAATTAGGAGAGAATTGAGAATTCTAGATCCTTTTACTTAAATATCCTTCTTTTGATCACAACTTATCCTCTACTAATATTTTTGGATCAATCCTTGAGACTTGATTTCATTGCTTTAAGTTAAAAGTTATCCATCCTTCTTGTCTTTTTTCTTGACTATAAGAAGAAAAATTATTTTTGAACTTAATAAGAAAAATAATGGATAAACAATTATACTTTATTTATCTCGTAAATTTATTTGAGCATTCTAATGATTTTGATCATTTGATTCATTTTAAGCAACTATTTATATTTTACGCATTTTGATCATATCATTTATTCTTTTTAAAAATTAATTAGTATCAAGAAATTTTTTTTGATCCTAAAAGAAAAATATTAATATTCATTCCTTGTTCAGATTGATTAATTTTAAAAAATAAATTTAAGAAAAATACTCTTTTTAAGTTTTTTGATATTGATGTCAAGCAAAATATTTCAAAGAAGCTATTAAAACTAAATATTTAAAGAAAACTTTAATTTTTAATTAATTGATATCAGACAGCTTAACATTTATCTTATATTTTATTGATCTTAAAAAATATATATATAATAACAAAAGAAAAGGGGAAGATGTGTTTTTAATTCATGTTGTTCATAAATAGAATTTTAAAAAAAAAGGAGATATTCATTCTAAATTTATTGTATTCTTTCAAAATGGGGAAGAAAAGCTAAAAGATATATTTATCTAATAATAATTATGAAAAAGAGGGAGAGAAAATATTATGTGATGATTTTTTTGGTATTTACTGGTATCATATGTTTGTTTATTAAATAAGGAGAAAGATGTTTTCTAGTTAGCCTTGACTAAACATTCTAATTAATTTGAGTTAAGGGTAATAAACTTTAATTATTTTATGAACCTTTTAACTTAAGCCTTCATGTGATTATTCAGCTTAAATTCAATTGATTTAATTACCAAATTATTTTTTATAACTAATTAGAGTTAAAACTAATTTGAAATATATTCTAACTCTAAATAAATTAATTTTGAGACATACTTCTAATTTTGAAACTCATTTAGAAATATGAATATAATACAGAATTTTTAATGTGCCTTTAGAAATCTTTGTAAAATTATTTTTGCTCTGATACTATCTTTATTTTGTTCGATACATTTCTGATATATATCTTTTTCGAGCTTAATTGATTGAAATTTATTTAAGAAAAGGAAAGAATGAATAATGAATTAAATGTTATGCTTGATTTCACTATTCAAATCTTTGAAAAGCTCTAATCCTCTTAAAGCTTAAAAGTACATACTTTAAAATCTATTCAAAGAATCATATTCATTCAAAATGGGGGAGAGCCTTTGATATTTGAGTTTAAGCTAATTTTTTGTAAAGAAAGAAATTTGAAATGATAAGCTTTTAAAGGAGAGCTGATTTATTTGATTTGATTCAATTTTTTGAATTTGATACATCTATCATTTGACACACTCCATCACATCTCTGATTCTTCATCTGATTTAGATACTTTCAGTCATGATCTCTACTAGATTTAGTTTAGTCATCTTTGTATTAGGTTATGATCTAGTATCTCTTAGTTATTTCTATGAGTTGTTGATCAAGTCATGATTGGTTATATTTTTTTTTGATCTAACTTATGGCTTAGTACTATTGGCTGCTTGGATCATGGATAGTTGTATCCACGAATTTTATATATTTTGGTGGCCTAACTCTCATGAATGCTTTTGATACCTTTAGCACTTATATGTTTTGATGATTTGATGTTATAATTTATTATGTGTGAAATGATATCATTTGGATGTAAATATGTATATATAAATATGATGATGTCATTTGAATGATGTAAAATGTAATCTTTATAAATTAATTAAAATTTTATTATGATATGCTGTAAACATTGTGTTGTATATAAGCTAATTGAAAGTTTTGCTATAAACTCTTATTCTAACATAAAAACATATAGAATAATTTAAGAAGGAGATTTTTTTTTTTGAATTTTAAAATCCCTTAAGATCTTACTTGATGATGTCAAAAAGAAGTAGAGTAAATAAAATTGGACTGTAAGCAAATTAAAGTAAAATTAAAGTAAAATTGATAAAAAAAAAAATAAGTAAGTCAAACTCTTTTGCAAATAATTTGAATGTCTAATCATAAGTAATCTTCAAACTGCTCTTTATGCAATATTTATCAAATAACTGAATATGATATTCTATTAGGCTTCTACATGCTTTATTTTTGCTTATGCTCAAATATTTTGTCATCATCAAAAAGAGGAAGATTGTAACTCCAAGAATTGATTTTGATGATTACAAAGCATTTGAGATGATTACTAATGAATTTGGCTTGAAAAAAGACTTTTTGTATTTTAGGAGCAAAATTTTAATTTTATTAAGTTTTGATCTGAGAGCCTCAAGAGCAAGTATAGAAATTTTTTGATCTTTTGGACGTAGTCCCATGATTTTTGGATGCATATTTTAAGAGAAAATCAAGTTTGAAGCAAAAGGGTCGATCCCTAGGTCGTCTCCTGCTGAAACGGGCTGATTGGCACACTGTCCCTATGCCAGAGGTCGATCCATGAGTCGACTCTTGTGACGAAAATCTTCTATAATAGCTAATTTTATTTAATTTTGGCAGCTTTTAATGATTTCTTTAAGATCTTCAATGGCTACAAATCTTGCCCAGCATTCTCTCCTCCATCCATTGAAGATTTAAAAGGCTATAAAAAGAAAAAAATATATAAGAGATTTCATGAATTAAAATTCAGTCCTAAGCAAAAAATTATCTTTAAGCAAAGTAGCTTTTGTTTCAAGTTTACCAATCTCTCAAGAGCTCATTCAAGTCTCCAACAATCTTGAGAAAAATCAGAAAAGCTTCTTCATTATTATGAAAAACATTCTTAAGATTTTATTTACTCATTAAGAAAACTAAATTTATATTTGATTGTCATTAACTCTTATACTCTGCTTTATTATTTTGATTCAAGTTTTGGGAGTTTCAAAACTTGGAAAAGATTGATCTGAGCCTTAAATCGGAGTGTGTAGGATTGGCTTATATCCGAAAAATAAGTGTGCTAGCTTGGAATAGCTAGGGTCAGAGGTACCGACTTTGTATTCTATTTGAATACATTTAGTGGTTTTGAATTCTCAAGTAGAAGCTTGGAGAGTGGATGTAGGTACAAGAGAAGCATCGAACCACTATAAATCTTTATTATTTGTGGTGTGCTCGCTGTCTTTCTTTTCTTAGTTTACTAAATTCTTGCTTTCTAATCTTTTACATTTTATCTAACCTAAATTGCTTCACACACATATCTTGCATATTATCATTCAATCTTGATATTTTTAAATTAGCTTTAAAATTTTAAAAATCCAATTCAACCCCCCCCCCCCCTTCTTGGGTTGTATAGCTGGGCAACAATATACACTCAACCTTAGCTGAAACATCCCATTCATGACTTGATGTCATAATTGAGTATAAACCAGAAATATGGATTTATGTGCATAAGGTACCATAGTGATCTCAGGTCTAAGGATCACTTGCACAACTTTCAGTTAGAAAATCATCTTTTGACATACAAGTAAGGTTCCATAAGATATTCTCTTTTAGCAAGTCAATTTAGTAAACTCATTTCTCGATGAGAACCCATATTCTTGTATTAATATCCCCACACAAGTAGCTTGTGAGATCCGCCATCATCTCTATTGAGCATATATAGGATATATGCCAGTCTATCCAGAATATTGATCTCCGACTCAATATTCCTAAGATTGGGAATGTTAAAGATTAGGATTTTAGGTCTCACGGGCACGACTCATTCATGTCTCCTAAAATCATTATCCTAATCTTTGGGATTTATCATAATCTTTAAATATAAAAGATGCAACTAAAATGATGAATCAAAAATACCTTATTTTATTGATATTAGAATAAATATCATTACATAAGTTAAAAATTATAAAAAAAAAGTTCCATCATATCACACATATGATTGGCTTATAGGATACTTATTCTTTCAATCTTTCACTTGCACTAAAGCCAATCACCCTTATATCTCAAACCCATATAATTGAGATGGTGATTAAATAGTTGCTATGATAAAGCCTTAGTGAATGGGTCTACTATATTGTTCTCGGTATCTACTTATTCTAATACAACATCTTATCTCTTGACAATCTTCTGAATGAGGTGGAACCATTTGAGGATGTGCTTTGACCTATGGTGAGACATTGGTTCCTTAGGTTGGATCACTATACCAATATTATCATAATAAAGTAGTACTAGTAGTTCTATCTCAGAAACCACTCCCAAATCATCAATGAATTTTTTTATCTAAATAGATTTCTTGGTAGCTTCACTAGTAGTAATGTATTCTACCTCTGTTATTCAGTCAGCTACAGTCTATTAATTTTAACTTTTCTAACTCACTGTACCTCCATTTAAGGTGAACACATATTTTGATGTTGACTTTCTATCATCTAGGTCCGACTGAAAACAAGAATCAGTATAACCTTCTAGTTTCAACTTTGATCCTTCATAAATCAAAAAAATATCTTTAGTTCTTCTTAGATACTTAAGAATATTTTTCATAGCTTTCTAACGATCCTCCCCTAGATCAGCCTGATATCTACTGACTATGCCTATAGCATAAGCCACACCAAGTCTAGTACATAACATAACATAACATACATAATAGATCCTACTACCAAAGTATAAGGGATCGAATTCATTCTTTCTCTTTCTTCTGATATCTTAGGAGATATCTTCTTAGAGAAATGTAAGCTTTGACTTATAGACAAGTAACCTCTTTTACTTTCCTCCATGTTGAATCTCTTCAATACTAAATCAATGTACCTAGATTGGAACAAGCCTAGCATCCTATTAGATCTATCTCTATAGATCTTTATTCTAAGAATATAGGATGCTTCACCCAAATCTTTCATGAAAAACTTATTTGATAGCCAAGTCTTAACTAACTGGAGCATCAGGATATCATTTCCAATAAATAGTATGTCATCAACATACAAAACCAAGAAGACTATGGCACTCCTACTAGCCTTCTTATATACACATAATTTATCCATATTTTTAATAAAGCCAAACTCTTTGACCGTCATATTAAATCGAATGTTCCAACTCCTCGAAGCCTGCTTTAATCCATAAATAGATTTTTTAAACCAGCATACTTGATTCGATCTCGCACTGGAGATGAATTCTTTTGGCTGAGTCATATAGACCTCTTCCTCAAGATTATCATTAAGAAAAGTGGTCTTGACATCCATCTGCTAGATTTCATAATCATAGTATGCTGCTATAGCAAGCAAAATCCATATAGACTTTAGCATGGCCACTGAAGAAAAGATTTCATCATGATCAATTTCTTATTTTTGTCTGAAATCTTTTGCCACCAACATAGCCTTGTAGTTTCAATTTAGCCATCTGCTCTGATATTCTTCTTGAAGACCAACTTGCACCCTATAGAGCTTACACTCTTTGGTATATTAACCAAAGCCTAAACTTGGTTAGAATACATAGAGTCCATTTTTGGATTTCATTGCATCCAGCCACTTATCAGACTTCTTACTCATGACGGCTTCAGAATAGTTCAATGGATCATCATCATGAATAATATTTGCTTCATTATCATTCCCTATAATGAAACCATATCTTAGAGGTGCATGATGCACTCTCTCAGACCTACGAAGAGGAGGTGTATATAGTGGATATATCTCATCCTTGGGTACTTCTAGTTGAGGATTTTCACCAACCGATTGATCCAGGTTTGAGTCTCGGTGGATGTTGGAGCTTCGATTAAATGACCTACGGCGATTCAAACTGGCGGCCTGGATAGGAGGTTTGAAAGAGGTATCTGATCCACTGTGTGTTGAGATGGAGCTCGGATAGAGCTATCAAGATGGGCTGATCGACTCTGATCCACCTCTAAATAGGTTGGGATGGATTGGCCCATTTAACTAGCAAGTTGGGAAAACCACAACCCAACCCGACCCGCCATGGGCTGCGAGTTAAATAGATCGACCCACCAAAAATTAAAAAAAGAAATCCTATAAATGGAGGTGTATGACCAAGCAGGGAGGGGGGTAAGTGGAGCGGGCAATGAGAGACCAAGAGGGAGAGGCGGCCAAGGGGAGTGGCCCTGTGGCAGGGAGGGGCGGGGGACCGAGAGGGAGAGGCAGGGGGTTGTGGCCATGGCAGGGAGGGAGGAGGGGTTCCAACAAAAAAAGAGGTAGGCTAGTGGATTCTAGAACATGCCTACAAGTTCTGGATCATCTTGGCAGATTTTAGGCCATGCCCATGAGTTCTAGGCCATGTCGGATGATTTTGGACCATACGTTCGGGTTCTAGATTATAGAATTAATATAATTCCTATTATGAAATTTATTGCATAAATTTTTTTGGATTACTATTTAGTCTCTGTTGCTTTTGCTTGTTGCATTGCATAATGATAAATCTATCAATTGATTAGTGTACATAATTTATGGCTTTCATACATTTATATATTTTTGCACAGATGAAAAAATTATGTACAATGATCAATTGATTATCCAATTGAGATATTTTAAAAATTATAAATAATTCTATAGATAACTACAGTAATCAAACAGTATGTTGAGCGATCAAAAAAAATTTTGGATAGTATTTTTTTTTTATTCTTCCTACTAGGAAGAACTAAGAAAAAATGCTGCCGAAATTTCTTTCAATTCTTATTGCTTATCGTTTGATTACTGTAATGAACCTATAGAATTAATACAATTCTTAAATAGGATAAGACCTATCTTTACCTATTAGTTGGTAATAAGATGCATTTATTGCATATCTAAAAAATGATATTTAATGTATTCTTGTTCCTTCAAATATTTGTTTATAATGTGTTGACATGTAATGATGTTTAATACAAATAACATTTTTTGTTTATAATGCATTGGTATCTGAAAATGAAATTTAATGCAAATAACATATTTTGTTAGTCTATGTAATGATGTTATGAACTCTAAGCATTGGTATACGTGTGCAAATTGTGAGCAATTACTACCAAATTATCTTGATGTTATGGTGTTGTGTCTTATTTCTACACATGATTTAATTACAGTATCACCATTTTATAATGGATAAGAGGTGGATGAAGTTGACTAGGCACTCACCAGAGTACGAGATTGGACTTTAAAAGTTTCTTGATTTTGATTTAGAGAAATTTGAAGATCATGGACTTATCCAATATCCTTATAAGAAATGTATGGATGAGCCTTGGCTATCTCGTCAAGATGTAAATAATCACCTCACTATTTATGGCTTTAAATCCAGTTATGAAATTTGTTGGGATCAACATGATGAGGATAGGCCACAAGAAGGCGATCAACATGATGAAGGAGTGAAACAAATGATTCATGATATCTTTTCTTTCGTTAGCTACAATGACAGTGCATCGACGTCAATGCCTGATTCTATGGTTGGTAGAATGACAAATCGTAAGAATATGGAGAAAGTCTATAAGTTGATGGAGGATGCTAATATTTTATTGTATTTCGAATGTGAAAAGATAGTGAAGCTTGAGTTCTTAATCTGGTTGTATCATGCAAAATGCTCCAATGAGTTTAGTAATAATAGAGTGAACTATATACTAGAGCTTTTAAGGGGCATTCTTTCGGACAATGCACAAATCCTAAAGAATAATTATGAGGCATCAAAGATTATTGAATAGTTAGATTTTACCTACACCAAGATATATGCATATCCTAATGATTGCATGCTCTATTGGGAGGGAGATGCCAATCGAAACGAGTGCATAAGATGCAATGTATCAAGATGAAAATAGAACAAAAATAGCACATCAACCTGTATTCCTTAAAAGTTAATGTGGCATTTTTTTTTGATATTGAGACTATAAAAGTTATTTATATCGGCAAGGACATTGAAAGACATGAGATGGCTTGAAGAAGAGCGAATAAATGACGCATTAAGGCATCCAGTCAATGGAGAGGCATGATGAAAGTTTAATAAAATACATCCTAACTTTGCATAAGAGATATGCAATATTTATAGCCAGTGTTTACTTATGTTTATAACCTCCACTATGGATGTGTATAAAAAATTCTTCGCTTTCATGATAGTGCTCATCTCTTGACTGATTGAGGTAGGGAATGAAATTGATATCTATTTATAGTTTCTTATTGTCAAGGTAAAATAGTTATGGAGTGTCAAGATGTTCTAATTTTTGATGCTTTGATAAATGAATCATTCTCCATACACACGGTGCTTATATGGATAATAAACGACTTTTCAACTTATATCTTGATGTCGGATTGGAGCACCAAGGTGAGCTAACATGCTCGATTTATGAAAAAAATATCCAGTCTAAAAGGTTGACATATCAAAAGAGCTTTAGTTTTATGGGGCATGGATATTTTTTCCATCGAAACCATCTATATAGAAGGGATGCATGCTCCTTCAATGACACTGTTGAAGAAGATGAGGCATCTAGCTGAATGTCTGAGAGCAAAATTGAGAGAGTTGGATGGTCTCAGTGTTGAATTTAGGAAAGATAATTCAATTGATGGTAAGATGAGGAAGCATCAATCAAAGGTAGATAACATATACTTTAATTGGAGAGAAAAAGCATATTCTTTGACTTGCCATATTAGGAGATCAACTTATTACACCACTACTTAGATGTCACACAAATTGAAAAGAATGTGTGCAAGCTCCTATTGGCAATGATCTTGAACATCAAGGATAAAACCAAGGATGACTTGAATTTTTTATTTGACTTGAAAGAATGGAGTATTAGAAGATCACTCGACTCAGAGCCAGTAAAAGGAGAATAGTAGAGGCTCTCACATGCATGCTATATTATGAATACCTTCGAACGGTCCATATTTCTTCGTGTGTTAGAGAACATAAAGATCCTAGATGGGTACTCAAGCAACATATCAAAGTATGTGAATAGTAAGGATGTGAGACTTAGTGGATTGAAGACTCATGATTATCATGTGTTGATGCATGAGTTGTTCCCTATAGCTATTTGCCATGTATTACCAAAAAATGTGAGAATAACTGTTATTCATCTTTGCAACTTCTATAAAAGTATTTGTACGAAAAGATTACTTAAAAAGATGTAAAAAAAATGAAGGAAAGGATGGTAACTATTTTATGTTATCTAGAGATGATATTTTCACCATTATTTTTCATAGTTATGATGCATCTCACCATGCACCTTGCAAAAAAGTTGCACTTGGAGGCCTAATGTTCTATCGATGGATATACCCTACTGAGAGGAATATTCAAATACTGAAATTTTATATAAGAAATATGAATCATCTAGAAGGATCCATAGTAGATATTGGTGTAGAAAATGATACCGGTACCATAATTTGCTAGAGCTAGAGTAGATGAGATCGTCAATGAAATCTACAAAGCAAAATCCAAACCAAAGATGGGTGGTTCCGATAGGATCCTCCAATGCTCAGGTCAGTTTTTTGGCCAACTGGAATGGAGTACTCAAAAAAAAAAAGAGCAGAGTAATGGCAGAGAGGGAGAGCTTAGAGAGCAAATATATCTGGAAGATCCTTATATAGGTGGAGCTTGTAATAAACTGATGGCAATAGCCATAACTACCTGGTAGTGGGTCATTTAGGACCACATGGAGTTTGTTATGGAGGATGATGTCCGTTATCACGACATGCTAGTTTGTTGAAAATTAATAGTTAAAATTTGGATGGAACTATTATAGTCAGTGAAGAACTTCATATCTCAGCAACTTAAGAGAGGTTCAGACTTTTCCAAGGTTATCTGCATTTTGACTAATATCTATTGTATTAGGGGTTGAACTTGTTAAGATTTGACATCTCGAATTCGATCCATAGCAAAAAGAGAATCAATTTTCAACACACGACTCTGTTACGCAGTCAGACTGACTCTGATACGCAGTCGAGCCAGCTCGAATTAAGATCGAGCTTGCTCGAACCATAGCCGAGCCGATTCTCTCAAGCAAATGACAATAGGAGTCTAAACGAGACATAGTCGAACCAGCTCGACCCCTCATCGAGCTGGTTCGATGGAGACGAACAGAACACGATGGGGTTTTCTCTGTTTAGACTTAGATTGTAATTATTCCAAGAGGTCTATGGAAGTTGCACGTAGACCATAGGATCCAGCGATCATGAAGGATTGCAGTCATGATCTGAAGGTCAAAAAATATTTCAAGATTCTATCAAGGATATGTTTGACTCATATTAGGAGAACAAGCCCTATTAGAACTCCTGTGAACTACTAAGAAGAGGATTCTCAACCTATTTAAAGGACTGAGATGCTGTGAAGCAAAAAAGATGGCGTGTGTGGCATGAGAGGCATGTAGAGAGGCTCAGACAGCTGTCAAGAGGAGCTTGGCAGAGTGTCGAGTATGTGTAGCCCATGAGAGAGAGAAACAATACGTGCATAGCATTCGATAAGGAGGCTGTGAGGACAGAGCATCTTGTAGCTTCTATGGATCTCCTTGGAATTCAGAGAGAGCTTTTGTGAGGATAGCTTCTAGTTGAGAGAGATTTATGTATGACGAGTTAAGAGTGGATATTCTCCTCTTGTACCTATTTTTCTTTTTCATAGTGAAGCTTTGTATGCTCCATGAAGGCGAGCCTTTAGGCTGATCCACGTACTTGATTATTTTCTTATTTTATTTCTTTCTTCTTTCTACCATAATAATGTGGTACTAGATCCTTAACAAACAGTATCAGAGTAGCTGATATCCCAATAGTTTGATATCATAGCGAGTTGATATCACAATAATTAGTATCAGAGCTAGATAATATTGGAGCATAGATTATAGTAGTGGATAAAGATTGAAGAATATGGAGAAGACAAGCACAATCAAGGTGGAGATCAACAGGTTTGATGGGAAGGATAATTTCTCCTTGTGGCAAGCAAGAGTAAAGGATGTCCTCATCCAACATGGATTGATCGATGCTCTCTTGTATGACGAGATGCCAGCTACCATAGAGGTGAAGGATTGGAAGCGAATCTAGATGCAAATGGTGTGTATGATCCGCTTGTACCTAGCAGATGATGTGATGATCCATGTACTTGATGAGACTTTTTTAACGGTGCTATGGTCGAAGCTCGAGAGTTATACATGGCAAAGTCGCTCACCAACATGCTATTTCTTTGGAGGTAGTTCTACTAGCTATGGATAGATGAAGGCCAAAGCATAAGAGAGTATCTATCCAACTTTCAGAAGATCCTCACCAATCTCCTCAGCATTGGTAAAAAAGTTGAAAAGAAGATCATGGCGTTGGTCTTGCTAGTGTTGCTTCCCTCTTCATATGAGTTCTTGGTGACTGCTCTTCTAGTAGAAAAAAGCACCATCAAGATGGATAAGGTTACTATAGTAATACTCTAAAATGAGATTCTCAAGAGGGAGAATCCAATTTCAAGCTTAAATGATGGCAGCTCAGCTTTGGTAGTTTCTGAAGGAGCAGGAGACAGCAAACGGAGCTATAAAAGATTGCAAGGAGGATGATCCAGGTTCAAGATGAGGGATCCTAGCAAGATCAAATGCTATACGTGCGACAAGTTGGGGTATCGAGTCAAGGATTATCCATAACTCAAGGATCGAACAAGGGCTACTGCAGCGACGATCAGTAGCGAGTCAGAGTATGATGTTCTGGAGATATCTGATGAGGTATCTAGTTCTTTCCAATAGTGGATTTTAGATTTTGCATGCACATATCATATTTGTTGTAGAAAAAAGTAGTTTGACACTCTGAAGAGCAGTGATGGCACTGTTTATCTACTGGATGGATTGAGCTATGCAATTAGAGGCATTAGGATGGTCAGCTAGAAGATACATGATGGTGCAGTGAGAAGATTGGGGGAGGTTCGATACATACTCGATTTCAGATAGAATCTTATCTCACTAAGTAGACTAAATTTAAACGGTTATAAGTGGATAGCTGATGATGGAATCCTGAAGGTCATGCACGACGATAGGATGATATTGGAGAAAAAGAAGAAGACAAGAGGACATTTCTATCTGATAATAAGCCTAGTGTGAGGTGGAGTTTTAGGAGCCAGATGGAGCCCAGTGCGAGGTGAAGCTCCAGGTAGAGATGGATCGAGCACGAGATGGAAGACTCAAGAAGACAAGAGGTGATGTCGCAGAGTGAAGTTCTTATTACCGTAGGAAAATTTTTTGAGCAGATCTTTGGTCAAAGTGGACACAGCCCATGATAGAGGTGAGATCGAGCGGTCTGGCTCGACTTCCATGTTTGCCCATCCATAATCAGTAGGCGTGCCTTAGGGCATGGAGGCGAGATGGATCACCAGCTCTTAAAGTCAGGTGGAGGTCGAATGTCGAGTCAAGATAAAAATTGTTAGGATTTGATGCCTCGAATTCAATCTACAATAAAAAGAGAATCAATTTTCAGCACAGTAGTTGGGCCGGCTCTGATACGCGATCGAGCCAGCTCGAACCACAGTCGAGTTGGCAATCTTAAGTAGATGACAGTAGGAGTTTGGGTGAGATGCAGTCGAGCCAGCTCAACCCCTGACCAAGCTGGCTCGATGGAGGTGAATAGAACATGATGGGGTTTTCTCTATTTGGACTCAGATTATGATTAATCCAAAGGGTCTACGAAAGTTGCACATGGACCATAGGATCCAGCAGCCATGGAGGATTGCGATCATGATCTGAAGGTCAAAAAATATTTCAAGATTCCATCAAGAACATGTTCAACTCATATTAGGAGAACGACCCCATTAAGACTCCTGTGAACTATTGAGAAGAGGATTCTCATCCTATTTAAAGGATTGAGATACTGTGGAGCAAAAAAGATGATGTGTGTAGCGTGAGAGGCATGTAGAGAGGCTTAGACAGCCATCGAAAGGAGTTTGGTAGAGCATCGAGTACATGCAGCCCGCAAGAGAGAGAAGCAATAAGTGCATAGCATCCAACGAGGAGGCTATGAGGGTAGAGCATCTTGTAGCTTCCGTGGGTCTCCTTGGGATTCTAAGAGAGCTTTTGTGAGGGTAGCTTCTAGTTGAAAGAGATTTATATACGGTGAGTTGAGAATGGATATTCTCGTCTTGTACCTATTTTTTACTTTCATAGTGAAGCTTTGCATGTCCCATGGAGGCGAGCCTTTAGACTGATCTACAAACTTGATTATTTTTTTATTTTTTTTTTTTTTCTATCATAATAATTTAATACTAAATTCTTAACAAGCAGTATCAGAGTAGTTGATATCCCAATAGTTTGGTATTAGATTGAGTTGATACCATAATAAAACTTGCATAGATGCTAAGGTCCCCTTGCTCTTTAAGCCCACTCGATTGATGTTCAGGATGTAAGACAGCTAACTTATCCACTGAAAGAAATTTGATTGAAAGAAAATTGACTGGAAGGAGCCTGGTTGGTGACTAGGAGTTTGACTTGAAGGAGTTCGGTTGAAAGGAGCCTGGTTGAAGACTGGATAGTGACAAGGAGTTTGACTTGAAGAAGTTCAACTGGAAGGAGTCTGGTTGATAACTAGGAGTTTGACTGAAATGAGCTTGATTGGTGACTGGAAGGAGTTCGACTAGAAGGAGCCTAGTTGGCGACTAGAAGAAGTTCAACTGGAAGAAGTTTGGCTGGAAGGAGCCTGGTTCACAACTGGAAGAAGTTCGACTTGAAGGAGTTCGACTAGAATGAGCTTGGTTGGCAACTGGAAGGAGTTTGACTAAAAGAAGTTTGGCTGGAAGTAGTTAACTACTTATAGTGGAGGAATTCGGTTGCCCTATTATTCAAGCTTGTCTGGGTGAGGTCTGCAATGCCTTGTGGGTTATACAGTAATACTGACTGAAGTTTGGTCGTGATAGCCACCACCGGATGGGTTTACTCTAAGACTAGATATCTTGTCAAACTTTGGCAGGATTGGGTTTATCCCCAATAATAGTCTTCCTACTCTCAAGTTCGAATTTCAAAAGAAAGGAGTAAAGAAAATGTGACTACCGAAGTCCTTTTCTGACTTCCTGCATTTGTGCAATAGGAAGTTTTAGCATTATCTGCACTAGCATCAAAGCTTCTTCAATACAAGATGACTCGAAAAGATAGATTTTTGAAATTCTTGCCGAAGTTCTGCCCAAGGTATGGTGCAATTAAGGTTTTATTAGCCATCTGCCCTTTATTGTGATGAGTGGGACACGCGTCAAATGGAGACCAGGCAGAGCGGACCTGTGATCATAACTACCTCGGGCTCCTCTCAAATATTTAAGCTCCTCTTCTTCCTCCGAGATTTTATTTCGTCTGAGTCTTCTTCTTCCTCGCCTGGTTTCCACCTACTTTCCATTCGAGAGCTCCATTTTTTTTTCGTTGTTTCCTCTAATTACAAGTGTTTTCCATCTGATTTCCATCATGCCAGTCGTCTCCTTGCTCTTCACAACCAATCTAGGTTAGTTTCAAAACCACCCTCCAATTATTTCAATGTTTTTTGCTTTTTGGCCTTTCAATTTCTTTAAAGAGATTTCATCTCTTATTTCTCTTGATTTTTGGGAGCTTTTTTCAAGTTTAGTTTGATCTATATGTCTACTAAGGAATCTTGGTCAACTTATTCAGGAAATTCGACCCATCTGAGCCTGATGGATCCAACCCTTAAGGAAACCAAGCCTGTAGAAGCATCCCATCCCCCTTCATCCCTAACACCATCTCTTGTGCACTTCATCCTGTAGACCTTTTTCTGATATGGATTCGGTATGGGATACCACCAAAATACAAGCTTGAACTCCCCAGACCAAGTGGCCAAGCTTGCACTCCACACTCGGGTCATTTTTGCTTGTATATCGAGGCTTTTCGTGTTGGACTTCAACTTCTAATCCCTCCTTTCATTATAGCTTTCTTTAGATTTTTGAATATCTCCTTTGCCTCCATGATGCCGAACTCGTTTAGATTCCTCATAGGATTTTTTCTTTATGCATCATAGTCGAGGTCCGACCTACTATTTCTCTATTCCATAATTATTTTGCTTTTAAACATCATCCCACCATCAAAGATTGGTGGTACATGTCCTCTTAGTTCGATAAGAAGGAGTTACTTAAGGGTGCCCCTTCTTCCATTCACAACTAGAAGAAAAGGTTCTTTTACATTTTCTGCCCATCCTTAGGCTTAGGACTTCCTCCTTGGGGACATCTGAGGGATTCGGTTTGTCGAGCTTTGAGATTAGAAAAGGAGGATCAAGAATTGATTAGCAAGATTAGGAATTACTAGGCTCCTGCTCTATCCGAGCTAATAAAGGACTAGACCTTGTTCAACTTCAATTTAAGCCCTCTCAATCCAGCAGGTATATTCATGAATTTCATAAGTTTCTTTCTCATCCTTCTGTCTAATTATGATTTTTTTATTTATTGTAGAAATAGACATGGAAGAACTTCAACATCTCTTCAAAGGACTCCGATCCCACAGAAGGAAGGGTGCCACGATGGTGAGCCTTCCAAAAGAGCAAAGGTCGATGCCTTAAGCTCTACTGTGCCTATCGATGCTACTGCTAATGCCCCTGCTACTACCACTACCATTGAGGTTGCAGCACCTCCAACCTTCATGAACTCCCCGATCGAAGTCCAAACTATTAAGCCCCCCATGGAGAGGGAGGAGGAGGTAGAAAAGAAGAAGAAGAGGAAGGAGAAGTTGGCCATCGCAAAGGTCTAACACGAGACCAGCTCTAGGAGGTCCAATGGTTCTAAGGAGGTTCTAGAGGAAAACCCTTTCAACAATCAAGGAATTATTAAGAAGTTAATCAATAGGTGCACTCTACCCAAGGTCGTAGATAGAATCATTGATGCTGACTTCGAGCAGTGCATCTAGGATTCTCTTGGGTCCTTCCTCGAGGTGAATCAATTCATCTCTCTTTCTTTTCATTCTTTTGTTGGTTCGTCCATGTGCTTTTTCATCAATATGATTTACTTGGTCATTTTTGCAAATGGGGCACCAACTAATCACCAATATTAAGGTGATGAACCTTCTAAGATCGAAAGCAGTAAAAGTTCAAAAAGATCACCAGGCCGATGTTAGCCATCTTCTTAAAGAGAAAATCGAGGTCGAGCATCTCCTTGAGAAGACAACAACCGAGGTCAAGGGTCTTCAAGAAATAGTCCAAGTTGCTGAACAGACTTAGGTGAAAATGAAGGCAAAGTTGGCTTTGGAGATTGGAAAGAGGAGGGAGATCAAGGTCGAGATGGCGGAGAAGGAACGATGGACATTGAAGAAGATTTTGGAGGTCAAGGTCCAAGCGATAGAGGAGTTCAAAGCCTCCTCAGAGATGAAGAGAATAAAGATAGGGTTTGCCTAGCTGTCCTTCATTAAGGGGTATGAACTTTGCCAAAAGAACATAATTGACAGATTCCCCAAGCTTGACCTCAGCTTCTTTGATGAAGAAGCTTCTGATGACGAGGTGGGACCTTCTTTCCCAACTGCCAAGCTTCCGTTAGTTGATCCTTCTTCCGTTGCTCCTCCTATCATATCTGCTCCCTCCACCACCAAAGAGCCTGCACCAACCAAAGCTGCACCAAACTCTTCTACCATTCCTTCGAAGGTTTGAGACCTCTTTTTGTTGTATCTTCTTTTTCATTTTTTTTCTTTCTGTACTTGAACATTTCAAATTAATGAAAACAAATTTTCTTTTATGTTTGTGCCATGATGTGCTTATTTTTTAGAATCCTCCTAGTGAAGATAATCATGATTCACCTCCTCCTACCGATGCCACACCGTTACCCCAAGGCCTTTCTCTGAGATCTATCATTAAGGACCTAAAGAGAGAGGTTCACCAAACTAAGAAAGAATTGAAGAAAGCAGAGGATGAGCTTCAAAAGTTGAAGAAGTACGATTCAGAAGCCATAGTTGAAGTCATCCATCTTCGACAAGTCCATAAAAAGAATGCCATAGACTATATTAATAAGAAGTGCCATTTGACAGAGAAATTAGAACGAGTGAAGAAGCTCGACAGCGATAAGGCATGGACCCTAATAGCCAAGGCAAGCTCTCTGAAAGTCTAGCTAAAGGTTGCACAAGAGAGGATTCGGATACTTAAAGAAAGTTCAGCATGGTCCACCAATCGAGAAGAATATGGCTGGGATTGGACAAAGAAGTTCTCCGAACTCCAAAGTCAATTACAGGAAGCTGAGGACTCTCATAATGAATATATATGTGATTGGTGCGGCCAAGTTGCCAACCTTAAGGAAAAGCTTCGAAGGGCTGATAATGAGATCACTCAACTTCGATGATAATTATCTGAAGGGGCTCGGTCTAGCTCGAATAGGGACTCGAAAGAGGTCCTATCCTTGAGGAGTACCTTGTAAAGCCTATCCAAGATACACGCAAAAGAATCAGCTAAACTCCAATAACCAAGGATCCAGACGGCCTGTCAAAAAGATGCTATCAAAGATGCCAAGGTAGAGTAAGCCATACTAAGAAGAATGCTGAGAGAAGTTGAAGATGACTCCCAAAAGTATAAGAAATTATTGAGCGAAAGCCTAGCAGCTCAACGGAAGCTTGAAGAAAAGGTTAAGGACTTGAAGTTAACCCTGGTATTGATTGGTACTGGCAGTCTGAAGTCCGATACTGATTGAGACCTCGATTGTTTTTCTTCCTTTTTTTTCTAATCAGACTTGATGTCCTATGTAATGAACTCTTTTGATCTTAATGAAAGGCTATTTTTTTTAGCTATCTTTGCATTGAGTTTCTTGCTTCGTGCTTATTACTTTCTTTTCTTTTTCTTGATTTGTCAATGTCATTTTGAGATCTTTACTCCATATCTTGAGCATATTTTCTTCTTGTTTATAAACAAGGATCATCACGCTTTTATCTTAATAAAAGGACCTCTTTTCTTTTATCCATGTCAAGATGAGGTTCTCCTCCTGTTCCTGACATATTTGGCATTTTTTCTTACTAGGACAAGGTCCTCCTCCTATTCCTAACAAGGTCATTGGGGCACGAAAGGACCGTTGGAAGGGCCTCTCCCTTTGTTCTCCTATCAGGATAAGGTCCTCCTTCTATTCCTTATGGGATTGACTTTTTTTTGGTAGGATAAGATTCTTCTTCTATTCCTAATAAGATCATTGAGGCACGAAAGGATCGTTGAAAGAGCCTTTCTCCTTGTCCTCCTGTTAGGATGAGGTCCTCCTCTTATTTCTGATGGGGTTAATTTTTTTTCTTATTAGAATGAGATTCTTCTCATATTCCTAATAAGATTATTAGAGCACGAAAGGACCGTTGGAAGGGCCTATCCCCTTATCCTCTTATCAGGATAAGGTCCTTCTCCTGTTTCTGATGGGATTGATTTTTTTCTTATTAGGATGAGGTTCTTCTCATATTCTTAACAAGATCATTGGGACACAAAAGGACTATTGAAACGGTCTCTCCTCTTGCCCTCCTGTCAGGATGAGGTCCTCCTATTCCTGATGGGATTGACTTTTTTCTTATTAAGATGAGGTTCTCCTTCTACTCCAAACAAGATTATTGGAGCACAAAAGGATTGTTAGAAGGGCCTCTCTCCTTGTCCTTCTGTCAGGATAAGGTTCTCCTCCTGTTCCTGATGGGATTGACTTTTTTTATTACTAGAATGAGATTTTTCTCCTGTTCCTAACAAGATCATTGGAGCATAAAAGGATCATTGAAAGAGCCTCTCTCCTTATCCTCCTATCAGGATGAGGTCCTCCTATTCCTGATGGGGTTGGCTTTTTTCTTGTTAGGATGAGATTCTCCTTCTATTTGTAATAAAATCATTAGGACACAAAAGGACCATTGAAAGAGCCTCTTTCCTTATCCTCCTATCAGGATGAGGTCCTCCTTTTGTTCCTGATGGGATTAGCTTTTTTTTTGTTAGGATGAGGTTCTCCTTCTATTCTTAACAAGATCATTGGAGCATGAAAGAACCATTGGAATGGCCTCTCCCCTTGTCTTCCTGTCAAAATGAGGTCCTCCTCTGACTCCTGATGGGGTTGACCTTTTTCTTGTAAGGACGAGATTTTTCTCCTATTCCTAACAAGATCATTGGGACATAAAAGGATCATTGAAAGAGCCTCTCTCCTTGTTCCCCTATCAGGAGGTCCTCCTCCTATTCCTGATGGGGTTGGCTTTTTTCTTATTAGGATGAGGTTCTCCTCCTATTTCTAACAAGATCATTAGAGCACAAAAAGGCCGTTGGAGGGGCCTCTCTCCTTTACCTCCTATTTAAGAATCAGAGATCTTTAATTTTATTTTACATAATTCTCTGTCATTGCATAATTTTGCACCGAAGATGAAGATATTAAAGTAAGAAAATTTTATTGAGATGTAATTACTAATAATACATTTATAGATTTTTTAAATTCTATAGCCATGCTAGTGTAGCTCCCTTGAGCTTCTTTAGATAATATATTTTTGGTCGGACGATTTTCACGACCTCATAAGAGTATTTTCAGTTTGGGGCGAGCTTTCTATGATTTTAGAGTTGTGAGATATCCGCTCATCGAAGAACCAGATCTCCTGCTTTAAATATCTTATTTCTGACTCTTGAATTAAAGTAGCAAGCTACTTTTTGCTTGTAAGCCGCCATTCGAATCTGAGCCTTCTCTCATTTTTCTTCCAGTAGATCAAGATTTGCTTTGAGGTCCTATGAGTTGCTTTGTTCATTAAAGGCTTTGACTCACGCTAAAGGAAGCTAAAGTTCGACTAAAATAACTGCCTCCATCCCGAAGGCTAATGCAAAAGGAGTTTCTCCAGTAGGCAATTTTTGAATAGTTCGGTAGGCCTAAAGTACATGATAAAGTTTATCTACCCATATGCTTCTTGCCCTCTTAAGTCTTGCCTTTATCCCTTGAAGCAAAGTTTCGTTGGTTACTTCTATCTCACCATTTGTCTACGGATGAGATACTAATGTGAAGTAGTGAGATACGTTCAAATCTTCACAAAACTTAGCAAACTTTCCTCCTGCAAACTGGCACCCATTATTAGCGATTAACATCCGAGGTAGACTAAACCTGCAAATAATTGACTTTCAGATGAAGTCCTGCACTTTAGCTTCAGTGATTTTTGCTAGAGGTTCGGCTTCAACCTACTTAGTAAAATAATCTACTGCCACTAAAAAAAATTTTTGCTGTCCAGATGCTATGAAAAAAGGCCGAAGTATATCCATTCTCCATTGTGCAAATGATCATAGAGCATTTAGAGGTGTGAGCTATGAAGCCGACTATCTCTGAATATTTGTATTTCTCTAGAAACGATTACATTTTCTCACATATTCTATGGCATCCTAATACATTATTGGCTAATAATATCCCAGCTGAAGTAGTTTATAAGATATAGATCTGACCCTTAGGTGATTTCTACATATCCCTTCATAGACTTTCCTCAAGGCGTAACTAGCTTCGAAAGATCAAAGATATTTGAGGAGTGGTAGAGAGTACGACTTCTTGTACAGCTTATCCTCATACAGGACATAGCAGGAGGCTTGATTTCTCAGTTTTTAAGCTTCTTTAGGATCTCTTAGAAGAACTCCATCCTTGAGATAAGAAATCAGTGGGTCAATCTAGCTGGGCTCATGGTCGACCTGCATTACCACTTGGGACTCTTCTGAACTTGGGTGCTGCAGAACTTCGAAGAAGACTTCATTCGATAGGTCATTTGGGGCTAGGGTTGCCAACTTTAAGAGATGATCAGCTCTAGTATTCTCTATCTTGGGGATCTACTGGATATCAAAGCTATTAAAGGCTGAGATCAAGTTTCTTACCTTTTTCAAGTACTTCTTTATGCTTTCCTCCTGAGCTTCATAATTGTTACTGACTTGCCCCACAACCAGCTAAGAGTCACTAAAATTTTTAGATGTTTTGCTTCTAGTCCTGTAATCAGGGCTTCATACTTTGCTCCATTGTTAGTGGCGGAAAAGTCGAACCATAATGCATACTCCGCTACAACTCCTTCTAGATTGATGAGGATCAAACCCATGCCTACCTTAGAAGCATTAGATGAACCATCCATATATAATGCTCAGAAGTCTTCAGGAAAACCATCCTTCTCTTTAGGGGTGCTTGGAATACTAACTTCTTGATGCTCAGGTTTGCCCGCATCTGGGATGGTGCACTTTACTACGAAGTCAGTGAATATTTAAGCCTTAATGGATGGTCGAGGTTGGAAATTAATATCAAACTCGATTAGCTCAATCGCCCACTTTGCTATCCTTCTTGAGGTATCAGCTCGATGCTGGATTGCCTTAATAGGTTGATCAGTGAGAAGAGTAATTGTATGTCCTTAAAAATAAGGTCGAAACTTTCTGACTGCAATCAACAAGGCATATGTCAGTTTTTCTAATTTGGTATATCTTGTTTCTGTATCTCATAGAACTTGGCTTATGTAATAAATTGACTTCTGAACTTTAGCTTCTTCTCTAACTAGGATGGCTCTAATAGCTGCTGGTGATACTACTAAGTACAAGAATAACCCTTCTCTAGGTTTAGACTTGGTGAGTAATAGAGGTGAGCTAAGGTAGTTCTTCAATTCTTCGAAGGTCTGCTGACACTCAGGAGTCCAGTTAAAGTTTTTGGACTATTTTAGTACTTGAAAGAAGGGCATGCATCATTCTACCGACCTTAAGGTGAAACGATTTAGGGCTACCATCTTGCCTGTAAGGTGCTGAAATTTTTTTATTATTTTTGGGATAGTCATCTCCTAGATCACTTTGATCTTCTATGGATTAGCTTCAATGCCGTGCTTCGATACCATAAATCCTAGAAACTTTCTCGAGGTCACTCCGAAAGCGCATTTTGTAGGATTTAGCTTTATTTTGTACCTTCGAAGGGTGTTGAAGGTTTTTTCAAGATCGATGATATGATTTAATAAAGATCGACTTATAACCAGCATATCATCTACATAGACCTCCATGTTATGGCCAATCTGCTACTTGAAAATCTTGTTAACTAGGTGCTGATAAGTTGCACCTACATTCTTGAGCCCAAAAGGCATGATCCTATAATAATAAAGACCACGATCAGTAATAAAAGTAGTCTTTTCTTCATCCTCTGGCATCATTCAGATTTGATTATAACTGAAAAAGGCATCCATGAAGGTGAGGAGTTCATGCCCTGAAGTTGCATCCACTAGTTAATCAATCTTGGACAAAGGATAGCTATCTTTCGAGCAAGCTTTATTTAAATCTATGAAGTCTATGTACATCCTCCACTTGCCGTTAGCTTTTTTGATAAGGATGACGTTTGCAATCCAATCCAGGTAAGACACTTTATGGATGAACTCCATCTTAAGCAGTTTATCAACCTCATCCATGATGGCCTTCTGTCTTTTTAGTGCAAAACTATGCTTTTTTTGCTTCACTAGCCGACATTTGAGATCTACACCCAGACGATGTTTCATCACTTCTGCATCGATTCCTGGTATATCTATAGGTACCCAGACAAAAATATCAGCATTTCTTTGCAAGAAAGAGATGAGTTGCTTTCTAACTTCTTTTTTTAAGTTGGAGCCAATCTAGATAGTATGATCCTCATTTCCATCATTCAAAGAAACTGCTACAAGATCATCGATGGGCTCCCCTTATTCTTTAGTCAAATCATCATGGGCATCAAGTTCATCCATCGGATAGGAACCTGCTTGCTTCCCTCCTTGCAAGGTGATGGTGTAGCAATGCCTAGCTAGAGTTTGGTCTCCCCAAACCTCTCCTACTCCAGATCCTATTGAAAACTTCATTTTCAAATAATAAATTGAGACAACTGTCTGAAATGCATTCAAACTAGATCGACGAAGGATTGCATTATAGGCAGAAGGGGCCTTGACCACCAAAAAAATCAACTTGAGCTCTGGATTGCTTTGGATATCGATCTATCATAACTTGTAAATTTATTATTCCTTCAACTGGCACTATGTCGCCTGTGAACCCAACTAACGAAAAATTCATTGGACCCATCCTACTATTAGATATAGACAATTTAGAGAAAGCATCATAAAATAAGATATCAATAGATCTTTTATTATTAATTAAAATATAGCGTACATCATAATTTGCAATGTTTAAAGTTACTACAAGCACATCATTATGCAAAAACTATACCCCTTGAGCATCTTTCCTAGTGAAAGTGATAGGTTCTTCAGTCCGCTGCTTCTTTGCTGGCTCCATCGATCCACTGGCTTCTCTCCGTCGATGTCCCCCAGCAATAGTATTGGTGATGCCAAATGGGGACCGATCTCCTTGCTTCTTATTATTGAAAAATATATCCCAAAGTCAATCATCAGCCTGTTGATGGTTGAGCTATATTATAATTATAATTAATTTATTAATAAATAAAATATACTTTTGGCATTTTCATCACAAAGTATTCATCTTCTAACGAACTTCATTGTTGCAATGAAGTTCTTAGGACTATTTATCTTTAATAAAGAGAGAATTTATTGATTAGTCCTTAAATTTGTTCACGACCAAATGATAGGCTATTAATTAGGACGACAGCATCTATCAAGCATAGATCGCTATATGCCATATAGATTAGTCATCCTCTTATCCAAGAAGTGTGGAGATACTGGTTTGGCATATAGGTGAGATGTATAGGTACATCATCATTGAACATGACCAACTCCAGTGCATTCTGCTGTCGAGAATGTCTCTGATGGGATATAGGTATAAGTGTCCCTTAGACTTGAGATCACCTCAGTGACTTGCAAGCAACTCACCGTGCTTTGGTACTGCACTTACTGAATTTTTAATTTAATAATGAAAGATTTTTAGGCATAGTCAAGTATTTGCAAAGTTGGTATGTGATCAAGATGGAATTGACCACTCCAAGAGTTGGAGAAGAATGTATCACTGTATTTCAATATAGCAAAACCTTGGCCAGAAGATGGATTTGATATTTTGAAATACAATGTAGACAATCTGATCAGAGTTGATAGTTGAACTCTGAGGTGTCCTACGAGCATTTTGGTCTAAGAAATGAATTATATGAAAACTATTTTTACATGGATTCTAAGGATGTTGTTCACCACATTCGACCTATCCGACCATCGGATATCATTGCTAAATGGTTACTTTGATTGGCATAGAAATCTATTCCTATGCTATCGACTTAGATTCAAACCTATGAGGTCACATACATTAGAGCTCATGATCTCATCGGATGGTTGATCAACGATTAAGAATCGTTCTAGGATTAAACGATCAATACGATTGATGTTTAACCTAATGCAAATATTGCAACAGAATTGATTAAGCAATTAGATTGCTAATTGGCTTAATTTAATTAAACCAGAGAGCTAACATTAAGTCTAATTAAATATAATTTAATTAGATTTAGTTTAGACTTAATTGGATTAAGTTCAATTGGCTTATTGGATAAGTCAAGTGCAAGAAAGAACTGGTCCTAGTTCAACTAGGACTTAGGTCAACCCAATTTTTAATTTAATTAGAAAATTAAATCTAATTTAATTAAATTCATAATTAGATTAGAGCCTAATTTAATTTAGTTAACTTGGTTTTCATTTAATTTAGTTTAAGAAACCATTTTGACCAAGTCATAGATGGAATCCTAGTAAGACTAAGATTCCACCTTGCACCACCTTAGCCCCTCATGCCCCATGCCCTATTTCTCCTCTATTTTGTGTGATAAAAATCTCTCTCCTAGGTCTTCTCACATACGCCCTCCTCTCCTCTCTTTCTCATATGGAAATTTGGTAACGGGCCAAGTCAAAGAAAGGAATTAGTTTTGGTTTCAATTCTTATGAGATAGTATTTTGAAAAACCAAAATTCCTCCTCCCATGTATGTTGCCCTCCTCCCTATTTTCTTTTTATTTTTTATGATAAAAAGGAGAAGGTTTTGGGTGATTTTCTCAGATGGTCCATGCCTAAAATTTTGGAGAGGGCGCCCAATGCGCCCAAGAGTTGGGCACCCCTTGACTTGCCCAAATTGGACATTCCTTATCTAGTTTTTGACCTAGACAAGAACTCTTCTTTTTCTATATATTTAGGATGAATTTTAGGCTAATTTTTTATAAGATTATAGATCATTGAGAGAGCTTTGGGGTGTGTGAAAATTAGAGAGAGAGTCCTTGGACATTAGGGTTTCATAGACACCAAACTTGGTGTCTAGATGAGAGCAAAGAGAAGAAGAAGAAGAAGAGGATCTTCTTCTAAGATTGCTGTGTTCACCTCTTCCTTCCTCCTTCTTTGAGTTTTGTGAGAGTGTCTCATATCTAAAACCTCCTCTCCTCCTTGTCCTCTTTGGAAGAGTCCAAATCTAGAAGAAGGAGGTATCTGATCAATTGTCAAAGAAGGATCAGCATAATACTAGCATACTGTGCTGATTTCCTGCATCAAAACTTTTGATCGTGATTCGTGGACTCATGTAGATAACTTCTAGAGGTCGGATGCGTGTGCAGCTTGCAACTTCATCCTCAAGTCTGGATCAGTAAGTTAGAACGTCTAACTTGTATAGGTAATAGATCTGATCTATTATTTTTATACCTACATTAGATGTAGTATATAAACATATTGATGTGATCAACATGTTTTAGTTTCTTCATTATATTTTAATTTTTGATTTAATGATATATCATGATCATGTAATAGGTTGCTATATCTAGAATATTCTCTAATATTTAAAATTAATTTTGATTAATTTTAGTCTATTACTGTCTGATCTTAAAAAAGTTTTAAGATCTATCCCTGAAATTCTAGATCTGATTCTTTCAATTGGTATCAGAGCCTAGGTTGATTATTACATGATTATATATGCATATTTAGATTATTTCTTAGATTTGATCTAATTTATAATTTTATTATTAAATTTAAAATTAAAAATGATGATCACACGAACTAATATAAGGTTATCCTGCTATAAAGTTTATCCATTACAGTGGAGAGGTTGTCCTATTTTCTATAGATCTATCTCTAATCATAAATTTATTAAATATGACCTAATTTTATTTATAATTTAATATATTTAAAATAGTTTTAGATCTAAAAATAAAAGTTTTAGATTGCATGGACTGATTATAAGGTTGTCCTGTTGTAAGGTTTATCCCTTATAGTGGAGAGGTTGTCCTAGTACATGCTGATCTGAAATATTGATCATAAAATTTTAGATTAAATCTAAGAGATTTTATGATTTAATTAAAAATATATTAATCTAATTTTAATCATCATAAATATGTTAGATTTGATCTAAGGTAATTTATGATTGATTATAGTTGAAACTATTTCAATTATATGAACCTGTTTAGATTAGATCTAAAGTAGTTTCATACTTATCTTACTTGCATATTGATTATGAATCAAACATGCAACTTGGTTAATAGAACTATATTATAAAAATATTTTATAAACATGAAAATTATTTTTGAAAATCCGAACCCCAACCCTTAGCCCAAAACTTAATTAAGAATTAAGAAGTTATTTGATTAGGATCTAGGATTGTGAATTAAAGATCCTAAGACACAAATCATAACACATTGGATTAAATGGGTTAGTGGAGATTAGATCCATTAATTGGGTTACACTTAGGGTTAGATTAAAGAATGAACTTAATTAGAAAATTGACTAAATCTAATTAATTATTATCTTAGATTAGATCAAGGATTCTCTAGATCAATTACAATAGTTGTAGTTGGTCAAGTCGATGTCTTTAACAAGACCCAAAATGGACTTGATTCTTAACTATGCGATCTAGCATGAATGGTTAGGTTGATCTAATTAGGATTAATTAAATCAGTTGGTGTCTAAGGTAAACCAGACCGATGGTCTTTAATTGGCAGCCCACTTATCTAGTAATTTCTGATGGTGTCTAAGGCAACTTTTGGCAGATCCTCCCATTGATCGAACTTACCTGGCCTCTTGGTAAAATTATATTTTGATCGGATCACTTAACTATTCGAGCTGACGTATGTCAACTAGGTAAATTAGTGTGACTGATTTAGGTGCTCCTAAACCAGCCTATTAATGATCTTCCTTAAGCTGACGTGGTGAAGTCGGTGGAAGGATCATGATAAGCTGATTTATCTGACCTTCTCTCATCATCAAATTAAATTCTCTAAAATTATTAGATCTCTAAAATAAAATAGTTATTGTGATAGCTAGATCATGGCCTTCCATTAAGTGGATGATAATAGGTCTATTAGTTGGATAATCATTGGAGGCCCAAAGGTCGAGTATTTATCGACTAATGGAATTATCATTCATTATATGATTTCTTGGTTGTATCTTTCTAAATGGTGGTTAAGTTGGCCAATCAAAGTTGGGCCTAATTATTCATTGGTTAGATGGGCCAAATATGATCATGTTAATGGTTGGACCTAATCGAACCTTTTCAATGGAGGTCAAAGCCTACTAATTAGGGACTAGGATAAAATTTAATTACTAAAAGTTATTTAAAAAAATAATTAGTTATGAACCTATCCTTAGATATACATGGGTTGGCCAACCAAAGTTGGGCCCATGTGCAGTCTATGTGGATTTTAGTATCCATTAAGAAATTAGGATAATTCCTCGAATTGAAGGTAAAGGCTACTAATTTGAATAAGATAGTGAAAGAATCTTTTGATTAAAGTCCAAATTATTAGTTTTAATAAATTAATTACTAATTAGATTATGATTTTTCTTGGTGTAGATATGATCACTTTTCTATCACTTTGATCATTATTGGATCATGATAAGTTGGTGGGATCTAACTTTGATAGCTAGTACCGAAAGTTGAAAATAATCCTGGAGCATGAACAAATCCTATATATACTGATGGATCCTGCACCTGAGGAGCCAGCTACCAATGCACATGGAATAGTCAGAGACGCTAACCAGAAGTAGCTCAATGATCGAACCATGGTGCGCTGCATCATGCTGGCTACCATGAGCGATAAGTTCAATCGCAGATTTGAGATGGCTCAAGCAAAGGATATGCTTCAAGTGTTGGAGGATTCTTGTGGCACATCCGATGATGTGGAGAGGCACAAGACTAATTGTACTATCTTCAATGCTAAGATACGGGATGGTACCTCTGTCACCAATCATGTAATGTACATGATCGAGCTGATAGAGCGATTGAGCAAACTCGACTTTTCTTTGCATAAACAGCTTAGGAAGGATGCAATACTAAACTTACTACCCAAGTCTTTTCTCCCATTCCTCACTCATTGCAGAATGACAAAGTCTGAAGTAAACTACCATGGGTTACTCGGGTTGCTTCAGAACTTTGAGAAGAATCACCAACTCTATAAGGAGTCAATGAACTTAGTGGGAGGCTCATTTTCTGATTTCTAATCCTTTAGGAAAGGGAAGAAGAATGAGAAGAAAAAAGCTAAGAAGGTGCAAGTTCAGGCTGGAACATCTGTGCAGGGCCAGACCAGAAAAATCAAGCCCGATAAGAGTCAAGCTGAATGCTTCTTTTGTAAGAAGTGGGGGCACTAGAAGAAAAATTATCCTCAATATATTGTCTCTCTAGATCCAAATAGACAAAGAAAGAAGCAAGTTGTTGCTGGATAAGATATTTATATGATAACTGCTTGCAATTTTTCTATTTATGATATCACTAACTGGGTATTGGATATCGGTAATCCTTACCATATTTGTAATTCATTACAGGATTTGCAGGTCAGTAAAAAATTCGAGCAAGATGAAAGGTTCCTAAACATTAGAGATGGAAGATCAGTTCTAGTTCTAGCTTTAGGAATCCTGAAACTTGTATTTGAGTCCCATTTTATTGTTCTTAATGATTGTCATTTCTGTCCCAATTTTTCTTTAAGTAATATTTCTATAGGCCTTCTAGCCAAAAATGATTATGCAATTTTAATAAAGAAATAAGTTTGTAATATCATTATGAATGGTATTACTATTTTCTGTGGACATTTGAATAATGGTGTGTATATGCTATCATAACCTGTTAATATAATCTATTCAACTGGCAAGCATCCTAGATTCAAAAGTGTGTTAGATATCTATTTATGGCACTATAGGCTAGATCATATAAACAAGAATAGAATAAATAGGTTGACTCAAGAGAAAATTCTCGAAGTCAGTGATTGTGAATCACTTCCAATCTGTAAGTCCTATCTTCTTGGTAAAATGACCAAGTCATCTTTTACTGAAAAAGGTGAGAGAGCCACTAAGCTCTTAGGTCTAATACATATTGATGTATGTAGACCAATAAGCACAAGTGCCAGAGATGGATATTTTTATTTCATCACTTTCACAGATGATCTATCCAGATATGGATATATCTATCTGATGAAACATAAGTCAGATTCATTTGAAATGTTCAAATGATTCCAAAGTGAAATAGAAAAATAAATTGAAAAGAGTATTAAAACTCTTCAATCTGATCGAGAAGGATAATACCTTTTCGGTGAGTTTCTCACATATCTAGAAGAAAATGGAATTCTCTTCCAATGGACTCCTCCAGGAATACCATACCTTTTCGGTGAGTTTCTCACATATCTAGGAGAGAATGAAATTCTCTCCCAATGGACTCCTTCAGGAATACCATAGCATAATGGTGTGTCTGAAAAGAAAAATTGGACTCTGTTAGATATAGTTCGATCCACGATGGATTTTGCCAGCTTGTCAATATCCTTCTAGGGATATGCACTCGAATTGGCTTGCTATCTATTAAATAAGATTCCAAGTAAGTCTGTAGTTAAGACTCCATATGAGATATGGACAGGGCGTAAGATAGCACTTTTGCATCTTAGAATTTGGGGGTATCCAACTTATGTCAAATGGTTAGTTATAGATAAACTTGGACCTAGGTCTGATAAGTGCACATTTATAGGATACCCGAAAGAGATCAAAGGATACTATTTCTATCATGCTGATGAACAAAAGATGTTCGTCAGTCTTAAGGCAATCTTTTTGAAAAAAGAGTTTCTTAGTGAAAGAACTATTGCCTCTAAGGTTGAATTTGATGAAGTTCAATAGGTAGAAAAATTGATACCTATAGCTAAACTTGAGTCGGATTTGATTAGATCAGATCTGAAGTCTAGTGTACCTGCACCATTTAGACGATCTGATAGAGTACCACATCATCCAAATAGATACTATGATTTCTTGATCTAGGATGGTGATCTTATCGAACTCGATGAGAATGATGAGGATCCAATCACCTATATAGATGTTATGCAGAGATCTGATTTTGAGAATTTGCTTGGGGCTATGAAATCCAAAATGGAGTCCATGAAGATCAATGATGTGTGGACATTGGTTAATCCATCCGAAGGAGTTAAATCCATTGGGTGTAAATGGATCTTCAAAAAAAAAAGGGATGTAGATGAAAAGATAGAGACCTATAAAGCTCATCTGGTTGCCAAGAGATATCGTCAACATTATGGTATTGACTATGACAAGACGTTCTTTCCTATGGTAATGCTCAAATTCATTCGAATAATGCTTGCGATAGCTGTCCGTTTGGACTATGAGATCTGGCAGATGGATATGAAAATAGCTTTTCTAAATGAAGAACTGACCGAAGAGGTGCATATGATACAACCTAAGGAGTTCACATCCACAGATGAGTCCAAGGTCTGCAAGCTGTAGAAATCCATTTATGGATTGAAGCAAGTATCTCAGAGTTGGAACATGCATTTTAATAAGATGATCAAACTATATGACTTCATTAAGAATGGAGAAGAGCCCTGCATTTATAAATGGGCAAATGGTCTAACAATGATATTTCTTATCTTGTACGTAGATGACATTCTCTTAATCGAGAATGACATCCCCACACTGCAGGGAATAAAAGTTTGATTGTCATCAAAGTTCTTCATGATGGACTTGGGTGAAGCATCCTACATCCTAGGGATAAAGATCTATAGGAATAGATCTAAAAAGATGCTTAGGTTATCCCAGTCCACGTACATAGATATTATGCTGAAGAGGTTTAGCATGGAGAATTCCAAAAAGGGCTATATCTCGATAGGCCATGGAATTTCTCTCTCTAAGAAGGATTGTCCGATAACTTTTGAAGAGAGAGAGTGGATGAGTAGAGTCCCATATGCTTTGATAGTGGAATCTATCATGTACGTCATGACACGTACGAGATCAAACATGGCATACTTACTAGAAGTAGTGAGTAGATACCAGTCTGACACTGGAGAAAACTATTGGAAAGTGGTTAAAGCCATCCTTAGGTATTTAAGAAATACTAAGGATCAATGGTTGGTTTATGATGAGTCAGATCTGAAACTTATGAGATTTACAGACTCTAGCTTTTAATCTGACCATGATGATAGCAGAAGCATGTTGGGATATATCTTTACTCTAAATGGTGGAGCCATCGACTGAAAGAGTTTCAAGCAGTATATTATGGTAGACTCTGTTTGTGAAGTAGAGTACATCTCAGCATCAGATGTCATAAAGAAAGTTGTGTAGCTGAAAAAATTTATCACCAAGCTTGGAGTAGCACCCTCCTTAGATGGTCCAATCCTGCTCTACTGCAATAGCAATGGTGCCATAGCTCAGGCGAAGAAACCAAAGACACGCTAGTGGATGAAGCACATCCAATGCCGCTTCCACCTGATCCAAGAGATCGTGGATCGAGGTGACGTTGATCTTCAAAAGATCGATGAAAAGGAAAACCTAGCCGACCCATTCACTAAAGCCCTGGCGATAAAGGAGTTCGACACCCACAAGTTGAAGATAGATATTAGATACTATGCCGAGTGGCTTTAGGACAAGTGGGAGTTATTGAAAAATATGCTTCAAAGTCAATCATCAGCCTATTGATGGTTGACCTATATTATAATTATAATTGATTCATTAATAAATAAAATATACTTTTGGCATTTTTATCATAAAGTATTCATCTTCTAACAAACTCCATTGTTATGATGAAGTTCTTAGGATAATTTAGCTTTGATGAAAAAAAAATTTATCGACTAGTCCTTAAATCTATTCATGATCAAATGATAGGCTATTAATTAGGATGATAGCATCTATCGAGCATAGATCGCTGTATGCCATATAGGTTGGTTGTCCTCTTAACCAAAGAGTGGAAGATACTGGTATGGCATATAGGTGAGATGTATGGATACATCATCATTGAACATGACCAACTCCAGAATATTTTGCTGTTGAGAATATCTCTAATGGAATATAGGTATAAGTATTTCTTAGATCAAAAATCACCTCAGTGACTTGCAAGCAACTCACTGTGCTTTGGTACTAGACTAATTAAATTTCTAATTTAGTAACGAAAGATTTTTGAACATAGTCAAGTACTTGCAAAATCAGTGTATGATCAAGATGGGATTGACCACTCCAAGAGTTGAAGAAGAATGTATCATTATATTTTAATATAGCAAAACCTTGGCTAGGATAATCCATCAGATGGATTTGATATTTTAAAATATAATATGGACAACTTGATCAGAGTTGACAGTTGAACTCTCAGGTGTCCTACGAGCATTTTGGTCAAGAGAATGAATTATATGGAAACTATATTCACATGGGTTCTAAGGATGTTGTTCTACACATTCAACCTATCCGATCGTCAGATACCATTGCTAGATGGTTACTTCAATTAGTATAGGAATCTATTCTTATACTATCGATTTAGGTTTGAACCTATGAGTTCATACATATTAAAGCTCACGATCTCATCAGATGGTTGATCAATGATTAAAAATTATTCTAGGGTTAAACGATCAATACGATTGATGTTTAACCTAGTGCAAGTGTTGCAGGAGGATCGATTAAGCAATTAGATTGCTAATTGACTTAATTTGATTAAGCCAAAAAATTTAGATTAAGTTTAATTAAATATAATTTAATTAAATTTAGTTTAGATTTTATTGGATCAAGTCCAATTGGCTTATTGGATAAGCCAAGTGCAAGAAAGAACTAGTCCTAGTTTAACTAGGACTTAGGTCAACCCAATTTTCTAATTTGATTCAAAAATTAAATCAAAATAAATTTGATTTAATTTAATTTAATTAAATCTTTAATTGGGTTAGGGCCTAATTTAATTTGGTTGATTTAGTTTTAATTTAATTTGGTTTAAGAAACCACTTTGACCAAGTCATAGATGAAATCCTAGAAAGATTAGGATTCCACCTTGTACCACCTTAGCCCCTCATGCCCCACACCTTCTTTCTCTTCTATTTTGTGCAACAAAAATCTCCCTCCTAAGCCTTCTCATGCACGCCCTCCTCTCCTCTCTTTCTCATATGAAAATTAGGTAGTGGACCAAGTCAAAGAAAGGAATTAGTTTTGGTTTCAAATCCAATCTAATTACATGCCCTCCTCTCCTCTCTTTCTCATATGGAAATTAGGTAGTGGACCAAGTCAAAGAAAGAAATTGGTTTTGGTTTCAAATCCTATGAGATAGTGTTTTGAAAAACCAAAATTTTTCCTCCCATGTGTGTCACCCTCCTCCCTATTTTCTCTCTATTTTTCATGGTAAAAAGGAGAAGATTTTGGGTGATTTTCTTAGATGGTCCACACCTAAAATTTTAGAGAGGGTGCCCAACACTTGACTTGCCCAAATTAGACATTTCTTATCTAGTTTTTTACCTAAATAAGGACTCCTCTTTTTCTATATATTTAGGATGAATTTTGGGCTGATTTTTTATGAGGTCACATACCATTGAGAGAGCTTTGGGATGTGTGAAAAATAAGGAGAGAGAGTCCTTGGGCATTGGGATTTCATATACACCAAACTAGGTGTCTAGGTGAGAGCAAAGAGAAGAAGAAGAGGGTCTTCTTCTAGGGTTGCTATGTTCATCGCTTTCCTTCCTCCATCTTTGAGTTTTATGAGAGTGTCTCACATCTGAAACCTCCTCTCCTCCTTCTCCTCTTTGAAAGAGTTCAAATCCAAAAGAATGAGGTATTTGATCGACCATCAAAGAAGGATCAGCATAGTATGAGGATCAGCATAGTACTAGCATACTATGCTGATTTCTTGCATCAAAACTTCTGATCATAATTTGTGAGCTCATGTGGATGACTCTTAGAGATTGGACGCATGCGTGGCTTGCAACTTCATCCTCAAGCCTAGATTAGCAAGTTAGAACATTTAACTTACATAGGTAATAGATCTAATCTATTATTTTCATACCTGCATTAGATGTAGTATATATACATATTGATGTGATCAACATGTTTTAGTTTCTTCATTATATTTTAATTTTTGATTTAATGACATGCTATGAACATATAATAGATCGCTAGATCTAAGATATTCTCTGATATTTAAAATTAATTTTGATTAATTTTAGTCTTTTGCTGTCTGATCTTGAAAATATTTCAAGATCTAGCCCTAAAACTTTAGATCCCTCTGAGGTGGTTCAAGATATGGTGGGGCTCTCAGCCAATCTTCCCTTCTTTCTAACTAGTGCTTGAATCGATCCAGCTGATCTCTTCTAATCAATACTTCAATCTCATCCTAAAGCTGGATACATTCTTCAGTATCATGATCGTGATCATGATAGTAGAGGCAGTACTTATTAGGATTGCATCTGGCTGGGTGACTACGCAACCTCTCTGGCCTTGGTAGCTGCTCTTTTATCTCCATCAACATTTGGATCTTTATGGCATTCAAAGGAGTATAGTTATGGAATCTTCTAAAAAGAGTTCCATCATAGTCTTCTATCCGAGCTTCTTTGTTGACAAGCTCGAGGGGGAGTCCGAGCTTGTTTGCACTCAGGAGGGGTTTGAGAGCATGGCCGAGCTTCACTTGGCTTTTCTTCAATTGCGGACTTGCTAGATTTGTCCGTCTGCCGCTCTTTTATGGCTTCTTCATCTTTCAAACTGAAGTCTTTCTCTGCTCAAGCATAGCCTTCATCCTAGACCAGCATGTCGGCAAAATTTTGGAGGTACTTCTTCAAAAAAAAAAAAAGATCATTCTTCTAAAGACCATCCTTTAGTGCAGCCATAATAATTAATCGATCCAGATTTTGGACCTCCAAAGCAACAGCATTGGAGCAGTTGACATAGGCTCGAATGGACTTCCATTCTTTTTGCTTGATGTTGATGAGGGAGTCCGAACCTCATCTCTAGCGATGGCTACCGATGAAATGAGCTATGAATTCATGACTCAGCTGGTCAAAAGAAAAGATGGTATCTAGTTTGAGGCCCAAATACCAAATCCTTGTTGCTTCCTTCAGAGTGGAGGAGAAAGCTTCGCAAAGAATGGCGTCAGGTGCAACACAGAGTAACATCATAGTCTGAAAGGCCTCAAGGTGGTCGATCGAATCGAAAGTCCTATCACAACTCTCCAATTTAGGGAGCTTGAAGTTTGACGGGATGGACTCCTTCATAATTCGGGCAAAGAAGGAGGGATCGGTGCGGATGTCACTATCATGGACTAGGGTGGCATTGTGGAGCTCTTCGATTTGCCAGCTCATCTCCTAGAATTTTTGATCGAGAGCATCATCTCAATCGTAGATCTCGGAGGGGCACTGGCTGGAGATGGAAAGAGTTTCTCTAGGAGAGGAATCATGATTGGAACAAGGGCTCTTGGCTCTCTACTTTTCCTTTCCAAGGGTTACGGGCCTGCTCACCAAGGTAGGCTTTCTCTATGCCAGTTCTTGATGCTCCGATAGGGACTTCTCTAGTGAAATTGATGCTAGATGCCGCTGCATGGCCTGTACCATTTCAGTGAGGCCCCTAACCTGATGTATCAATTGGTTGAATTGCTTTAGATCCATCATGGCTGCTAGTGGAGGAGGCTATGGTGCCGGTGATGGGATCGGAGCAAGCAGATCTAAGCCAGATCTGGCCACGAAAGCAGTAGATCACCAGGTCATTATCTTATTTGGCGACATTTTCACTGGAAAAGAAAGATCGAGAGAAAGAGATCTAAAGAATTAAAGAAGAAAGGAAGAGAGTCAACTCAACTGAGCACTACTTTTAGAACAAGGGCTCAAGTATTTCTTTCTCTAATGCCATCTTATTAGTGCAAAAAATGGTGCTGGTGCTGAAATTTACTAGAGTTTGAGCAGATGAGATCATCGATGAGACCTACAAAGCAAAGCCCAAATCGAAGGTGGGTGGCTCCCGTAGGATCCTCTGACACTCAAGTCAATTTTTTGGCCAATTGAAATGGAGTACTCGAGAGAAAAAAGAGTAGAGTAATGATAGAGAATGAGAGCTTAGAAAAAAAATATATCTAAAGGATCCCTTATATAGTTGTAGCTTGTAACAAACTGATGGTGATAGCTATAACTATTTGGTAGTGGATCGTTTGGGGCCACATAGAGTTTGTTACGAAAGATGGTGTCCTTTGTCATGATGTGCTAGTTTGTTGAAAATTAATAATTAAAGTTTAGATGAAATTGTCATAGTCAATGAAGAACTTCACATCTCAGCAGCTTAAGAGAGGTTCGAACTTTTCTGAGGTCATCTGTATGTTGACTGATATCCGCTATATTGAGGGTTGAACTTGCATGGATGCCGAGGTTCTCCTGTTGTTTCAGCCCGCTCGATTAATGTTTAGGATGTAAGGCAGCTAACTTGTCCACTGAAAGGAATTTGACTGAAAGAAAATTGATTGGAAGGAGCCTAGTTGCTGATTGGAAGGAGTTCAACTTGAAGGAGTTCAGCTGAAAGGAGCTTGGTTGGCAACTAGAAGGAGTTTGACTAGAATGAGCTTGGTCGGCGATTGGAAGGAGTTCGATTGAAATGAGCTTGGTTGGCAACTGGAAGGAGTTCGATTGGAAGGAGTTCGGCTGGAAGGAGTTAACTGCTTATAGCGGAGGAATTCAGCTGCCTTTATTATTCAAGCTCATCTAGGTGAGGTCCGCAATACCTTATGGGTTATGCGGTAATACTGGCTGAAGTTCGGTCATGATAGCCACCACTAGATGGGGTCACTTTCGGACTAGACATCTTGTCGAACTTCTGCAGAAGTGGATTTATCCCCAACAGCAGAAGATTATTTAGGTCAAGAATATATGAATTTTTGTACTTTATACTTAAACAATCTTGAGACACATCGTAACTGGTCAATATGAAATCAAGATAATCAGTATGAGCTGATTGAGCCTACATTTGAGTCCATTCCATAGCCAAGTGGACTTTTCACTTCATACTGTCTCACTAATTTGAGCCTTGAGGAAAGGGATAAGGTGCACCGCTACATGTTCAATTATAATGTCACTGAGCCGTACATAAGATGAGTCACTCAATTTTATTTATTTTTTATTATTTGTGCTCCATTACACCTAAATTTGTTCCTTATGTAGCAAATATAAGAAGTTCATAAGAGTAAAATAGGATGCTCTAAGTATGCGGAAAAAAGAAAAATGCATAGCAAAGAATTTTCTGAGTAGTTCAAAGATCATGTGAGTGAGTACATATTCCTGCCTTATACATTCTATTTGAATATGTTTACTAATTAGGTGTCATCTTCTTAGGTATGGAGATTATCGCTTGGTGATGTGAGCCATGAAGTGCGTGCTTTTTCAATGAGACCTAACCATACCGTACATGAGTATAAACAGCTCATCATCAATGGCTACAGGTTGAATATTCATAACTAGGCCCAAAACTTGGTAACACAAAATAGTGTCATGATGTTGAGCACCATAACTAGGTGTTATGCTGGCTCGAGGGATTCACAGCCTCGTACAAAGAATCTGAACTATTATGAGATTGTGGAGAAGATAGTCATCTTGGACTACTATTCTAAAAAAAGGATTGCATTGATGAAATATGATTGATTTGATATATTATCTCAATCAGGGATGAAGACTGATGAGTGCGGTTTTACCCTCATCAACATGCAATGCCATCATCGCACTAAAGAATCGTATATACTTGCCTCCTAAGTTAGTCAAGTATTTTGTGTTAGTGATCCCTTGGAGCCTCAATAGGGTGTTATTATGAGGATGGTACTAAGGCATATTTTTTATGATACCGAGATTGATGAAGATGTTGGACCATGCATATAAAGTATTCTTGTAGGACAAAACTTATCTAGAATTATCAAGATACCAAATACATTTATCAGGAGTGATGGTGATGTCCATATTGTAGATGCCAGTGGACAATGAGTTCAATTGATCAAATAATATAAATATTATTATTTATTTATTGATGCTCTACTAATATTATTGTTCAATATGTTATATTTGTTAATGTTCATTAACATTCTAGATCATGATGGCACCAAAATGCCATCTAGCTTTCACCCCGGTCTTTCGATGGGCTATATGAAGCTCTACGTCTAAGTCGCTAATGGTACATACTCCATCCACCTCCGCATTAGCTTCAACTTCGACGGTACATACTTCTCCCATCGGTACATCTGAGCCTCCACTGACAGCTATGTCGATAGCCTATACATCTCTAGCCCATACTCCACCCATTGATCTAGCTCCACCGGCATCCACATCGCACGATCCCAATAAGAGTAGGTTTTCATTGTGTTAATTAATTATTTTTTTTTGTATAGTTATTGCACACTCGTATATATTTGTAATATATTTTTATTGCGGGTGCATCAACCAGTAGGATATTTCATGATCCCACACGCATGCCACATATGTGGAACCACTTGCATTAGGTCATGGTGGAGTATGATCAGGAGGGGAGGCCAGTAGAGGAGACTGCATGAGAGATGCATTTTTTTTTTGGAGTGCTTATGAGGTGATCTGACATCATTCCTGTACTGCCCATAGATTGGCAATTGATGGATGCTGGTGTCAGGGATTGGGTGTTGGAGATTTGGGTAAGTGTATCTTAATTATATCTATACATGTGATATATTTACACTATGTTTGATTAGAATAATTTTATAACTGACTTGTGATAACTTTGTGTAGAGGAGGTATTACTTTATATATCATGAGAGGCCTTAAGATGCCTAACTATAGAAGATTGGAGAGTTGTATCAGAACTACAAGGTCAAGCTCCACAGCGAATGACTAAAGTACCATAGAGACACAAAGGAGGAGCTTGTTTCTTAGATCCAAGACTGTCCCCCGAGTCAATGGGAGGGGATGGTCAGGCATTGGAGGATCCAAGAGTTCCAAGTTTAATTTGTAATTTATGAATTTTTTATTACATTGACAAATGTTGCCCAAAGATAGCAATCCAAGAGGGGGGGTGTGAATTAGGTTCTTATAAAAGCTTTGGCCAAATTTAACTCTAAGCAATTATGTGCTTTGATTTTAATCTAAGTGGTGAGGATGAGATGTATATAATATGAGCAGTGGAATTAAGATAATAAAATCAAACTATGAAAGTAAAGTAAGAATTATAAGCATGCAAAGTATGCAGAGAGATAGAAGAAAAAAATACAACACAAACACACAAAGATTTATAGTGGTTCAAAGCAACCCGCTCCTACATCCACTCTTCAAGCTTTTCTTGAGAATTTCACTATAATTTATCCTTAATTACAGTATGTTTATTTTTCCATTCTCACAAATAAATCTAGTTAATTTTCACATGAGCACCAAGCAAAACCTAACACCGTTAGTTTTTTGGATTCACTAACAATCCAATTAATTTTTTGGGATTACCAATCAAAATCTACAATATCCAATTCTAGGCTTGAACGGGCCTAAACCTTAAGTTTCTTTCCTCCAAAAAAATTTATAAAGAAATTAAAAAATATAAGTAAAGTTTTAGTACAATATAAAAAATAGAGTATAGACCTCTTTTAAATTTTAAAGAATAAGCCGATAATTTGCTCGATTGAAGCTTAGCTTTTCTTCATATTATACTTGAAAGGATGTGGAAGATGTTGGAGAAGATTGCTTTGAAGGCTTGCTGAAATCTGTGCACAACACTCTTTTTTTTTCTTTGGATATTCAATATTCCTCACAAAATTTGAAAGATTCTCTCTCTAAATCCCTTAATCTCTTTCTTCTTTTTTTTAATTGATTCTTCATCTTTAAATACCTTTAAAGAAGGTTGGAGTGAGAGTTCTAGCCATTAGAAGCTTTGAAATAGTCATTGGGGTCGAAAAATAGCCATTGGAAAACTATCTATTGAAGGTTGTCCGTGCAGATTGAGATCTTTCGATTTTTTACGAGACCTCTCACTAGATTTCGAGACCTCTCGATTTTTCACGAGACGTCTTGCCAGAACCGCGAGACCTCTCAAGAAATCTGTGAGGCCTCTTGTTCTTAGAGTATAGAAATAAAGTTTCTATCTTCTGAGAATGAGACATCTCGAATTCAATCCGAGATCTCTCGAGACTGTGCTAGAATACTGTTTCATTGTGCCAGACCATGCGAGAGCTCTCGAAAAAAATCTGAGAAATCTCAAAAAATTCTGACTTTATTTTTCTTCAATATTTGACCTTCCAAAGTTAAGTTTCTTGGCCCCAAACTCTTTTAAACATAATTACTTTCTTTAATTTTAATTTTTCTTCTTTCAATCACACTTTGTTCATACTAAGCCATCCAAATATGTGTGAATTTGCTCTTTTAAGTATTTTGACATGACATCTTGAGAGGATTTATTCTTGAGATAAATTCTTCATTTTGGATACTTGAAAATTCCTACATACATTCTTGAAACACATGATTAGATATATAATATACTCAATATTTTGGAATCATCAAAATCAATCTCAGGGTCAACAATCTCCTCCATTTTGATGATGACAAAATCTTGAGTATATGCACAATAAAAGCAAATAATGTATTTCTATGCATTTTACTAAAAAGTATCATGAAGTATAGATTAAACAAATGAATGAATACTTCATGAATGTTTTCAACTATTCTTTTGGTTCATTGCACATATTTCATATACTCATAAAAAAAATGTTTCAAGTCATATCAGTGAATATTAAGTTTTCATTTCAAGCGTCAATACAATTCATTGAGTTTCTTCAAGCATATACTCAACATTCCTCTCCTCCTTTTTGACAGCATAAAAAAGCTCATAGGAAAGAAATAAGAAATAATCATCAAAATCAATAATATGATTGTATCAAAGTAAGAATTGCATTAAGTTCAAAAAATTAATTTATATGAGTTATCAAAATCAACATCAAAGTATTAAATTGAGAGATGTATTAAATTCATGAAATCAATTTAAATGAATAATCTTCCTTTTGAAAATTTATCATTTGACTCAAAATAAGTTTCAAATATTTATTTTAATTTTAAAAATTAGCTTGAATTTAAATATTATATGCTTTCCCCCTTTTTGAATGAATATGATTTTTATTCAGATTTTTAAATATGCACTTTGAAGTTTTAAGAGGAATAGAGCTTTTCAAAATATTTGAATATGAAATCAAGCATAATATATACTTTAATATTCTAACTTTTCTTTTCTTAAGAAATTTTGGTCAATTAGATTTGAAAAAGGTATGTATCAGAAATGTATCGAGCAAAGTAAAATAAACGGTATCAAAGCATAATATAGTTACATTTTCAAATTTATTACTTTGAGTAAAATATTATTTTAAAATAAATAATTCATAAGAATTTTGCAATGCACATGAGAAATTTAGGATCAAATTTAAATTTTCAAATGAATTTCAAAATTTATTCCTTGGAGTAAGAATATGTTTTCAAATTAGTCAAAAAAATTTTAATCAAATCAAGTTAGAAAATATCTCTCCCCCTATTTTTCATACTTATAGCAAGATTAATTTACTTTTCAACTTTCTTCCCCTCTTTATTTTAAATCAAGCAAATTCAACATGAATTTAACCACTAAATTCATATTTTTAAAATTTAAAGTATATTTTTAATTTTAAAGGCCTTTTTTATTAAATGATTATTTCTTCTTTAATATTTTCTCTCCCTTACTTTAACGAATAAAGTCATTTCTTTGAAAGATTTTCTTGATACCAATTAAACTAAGTTTTAGATAAAATCATGATTTTCTTGATTCAATATCATTTAAAGATTAATTTGCAAATTCAGCTTGATACCAATGATTTTAGTTTTGAATTAAATCGAGATGAATTGATTCAAATTAAATAATTTAAGGATTTAGAATGATAAATCAATTTGAATTGATATTAGCAAATTAGTTAAGACAAATCATAAAAAAAATTTCAGTCATTCTTCAAAAAGATCATTTCTTTCTTTTCATAAGAAATATCAAGTAATTAGGTTCAGAAAAGGTATGTATTTTTTAAATTTATTTCACATGATATCATATCAAACATATAGCTATATAAAATCATATTTAAAATAAAGATATTCTTCTCTTTTTATCAAAAGATAAATCAATCAGATACACAGCAATAGTAAGTTGTTTGATATCAAATAATTAAAACTGAAGTTCTCTATGAATATTTAGCAATTTAAAACATTCATATCCAATAAGAATCTTTTAATTTAAATTCATTAATTATAAAATTGATATGGAGAGACTTAAAATATTATGCTGAATTTCAAAATAAATCATTTCATCCATAGCATAATATATAGAGGAGAGCGTATTAATCTTTAAAATCAAAGCATTCAAATTATTGCAAGCATCAAAATCAATCATACTTATCAAAATATGAAAGGAGTTATCATATGCATACATATTAACAAATCATTAAAGTTAATACATCAAACTTTTAATTCATAGAGTATAATCATTTTAAGCAATGATAAATCATCAAAATCAATCAAACATGCTTAATAATTATGCTAATTAATAATCAAAATATATTTAGCAAAAAAAGATGGCATGGTGTGAGAATAGTTTAGATTTTACCAAATAGAACCATCCATCTATTTTCATTTCCAAGGCATCCATAAAAATTTTCTTCTTTTAGCTTCATTGGATCCTTGGTATACCTGCAAAATTACTTCATAATTTTTGATACCCAAGCCACCTTGGATCCATAGGAGTTAGTATTTAAGGTTTCTTTTAGAACCCAAATTTGTCTTATCAAGGTTTGAGCAATTCTTTTAAAGTTGCATTCCGAAATCTTGTGGTCAATTTGATTAAATTTAAAGCACTTAAAAGAATGATCTTTGATGGAAGCTCTTGTAAAATTATCTTTTGTAGTTTGCTATTTTCTTGAAGTATTAAAATTGATTTCTATTTTATTGAAAACAGCCTCATTGGATTTTACCAAGGATTGAAGATTTTCAAAGCTAATTGTAAACCTTTTAGCTATAGATTTCAAAACCTTAACTTCTCTTCTTAATTTTTTATTTTCTTCCAAGAGCTCTTTCTTTTCAATTGAAAGATTTTCATTTTCTTTTAGAGAAGATTTTAGAATATCATTTTTCTTTTTAAGCTCAAAAATTTTTTTATCTAAAAAATTTTTAGATTTAATCAGATTTTCTTTTTCTTTAGCTAAAAAATTCTTTTCTTCCATTAAATTAGAATTATTCTTTTTAAGCTCCCTACTTTTCTGTCTTAACTTTTTAAATTCATTCGTAAGTTTATTAAAGACTTCTTGAAGCTCATCAAATATAAATTCAGAAGAATTATCAGGATTTACCTCATTTGCATTAGCCATAAGGCAATGATTGGCGATACCTTCTTCCTTTTCCTCATTTTTCTTTTCTATGCCTTGCTCCCCCTTAATCAAAACTTTCTTTTTCCTTTGTCTTTTCTTCTTCTTTTTCTTTCCATCCTCATGAGCCATAAGACATAGATTAGGATGAGCTTCCTTAACTTCTTAGGAGCTTGGTTCTTCTTCTTGATTTGCTCTCCCATAAATCATTTTCAATTTCTCCCATACTTGATTCGCTAAAATACATGAAGAAATTGCATTAAATATACTTAAATCCAAAGAGCAATATAGTATATTTATGGCTTTAGCATTTAGTTGGATTGTTTCTTTATCAATAATTAATGCATTATGTGTGTGTGGGCCATTAATAATACTATTTCATAAGTTATAGTCATGTGCTTGTATGAATATTTTTATCCTAGCTTTCTAAAAAGTATAATTTAAGCCATCAAATAGTGGGGCTCAATTAATGGAATAGCCTTCATTAAATAGAGCATCCATTTTGGGTTACCAAGATCTCTTGCCTTTTGACCGCTTGGTCAATAAATAAATATTAGAGCACCTTCTCTGATACCAATTGTTGTCCAGAGGTAGCAACCCAAGAGGAGAGGGGTGAATTGGGTTCTTATAAAAGCTTTGGCCAAATTTAACTCTAAGCAATTATGTGCTTTGATTTTAATCTAAGTGGTGAGGATGAGATGTATATAATATAAGCAACGGAATTAAGATAACAAATCAAACTATGAAAGTAAAGTAAGAATTATAAGTATGCAAAATATATAAAGAGATAGAAGAAAAAAGTATAACATAAATACATAAAGATTTATAGTGGTTCGGAGCAACCTGCTTCTACGTCCACTCTTCAAGCTTTCCTTGGAAATTTCACTATAATCTACCCTTGATTATAGTGTGTTTATTTTTTCAGGCTCACAAACAAACCTAGTTGGTTTTCACAAGAGCACCAACCAAAATCTAATACTGTTTGTTTTTCAGGTTCACTAACAATCCAGTTGATTTTTTGGGATCACCAATCAAAATCTATAATATCGAATTCTAGGCTTGGACGGGTCTAAAACCCAAGTTTCTTTCTTCCAAAGAAACTTATAAAGAAATCAAAAAATACAAGTTTCAGCACAATATAAAAAATAGAGTATAAGCTCTTTTAAATCCTAAAGAATAAACCGATAATGTGCTCGATTGAAGCTTGGCTTTTCTTCAAATTATGCTTGAGAGAATGTGGAAGATGTTGGAGAAGATTGCTTTGAAGGCTCGCGGAAATCTATGCACAACACTCTTCTCTTTTTTCTTTCTTTTGGATATTCAATGTTCCTCACAAAATCGGAAAGATTCTCTCTCTAAATCCCTTAATCTCTTTCTTTTTTCTTTAATTAATTCTCCATCTTTAAATATCTTTAAAGAAGGTTGCAGTGAGAGTTTTAGCCATTAGAAGCTCTGAAATAGTCGTTGGGATCGAAAAATAGCTGTTGAAAAACTATCCATTGAAGGCTATTCGCGCAAATCGAGACCTCTCAATTTTTCATAAGATCTCTCGCTAGATTTCAAGACTTCTCAATTTTTTATGAGACGTCTCACCAGAATCGTGAGATCTCTCAAGAAATCTATGAGACATCTCGCTCTCAAAGCATAGAAATGAAGTTTCTATCTCCTGAGAATAAGACGTCTCGAGTTCGACTCGAGACCTCTCGATACTATGCCAGAATACTATTTCATTTTGCTAGACCACTCGAGAGCTCTCGAAAAAAATTTGAGATGTCTCAAAAAATCCTGACTTCATTTTTCTTCAATATTTGACCTTCCAAACTTGAGTTTCTTGATCCCAAACTCTTTCAAACATAATTGCTTCCTTTAATTTTAATTTCTCTTCTTTCAATCATACTTTCTTCATACCAAGCCATCCAAATATGTATGAATTTGCTCTTTTAAGTATTTTGGCATGGCATCTTGAGAGAATTTATTCTTGAGATAAATTCTTCATTTAGGATACTTGAAAAATCCTACACACATTCTTGAAATACATGATTGGATACATAATATACTCAATATTTTGAAATCATCAAAATCAATCTCAGGGTCAATAATAAATTATATTTAATTTTAACTTATATAATTTAAATATTTTTTAGGCTACATCTCATCAGAATCAGAAGAATCGGGCTACTTGAAAGTACATGCTCATTCTCGACCATGAGTCTATGGCTAGTCATGTGCATAGAAAGATAATGAATTCTAATCTTTTAGTTTACAAGTTATTAAATTATTTTTTTTATATATTTTTAATAAGCTAATTGATTATTATTGCTAATGAGAGATGGGGTAATGCCCAACTGTAGCAACATCTTTCGATCAAGTCGTGCAGATAAGAAGGGCAAATCGATGAATGTCATGATCAAGAGGATTTTTATAAGTAATAACTAGAGTGTGATTAGTATGATTACTATTATAGTATTTTTTATAAAATTTTATTTGAATTTATAATTATAGGAGCAGTTAGACATGCTTGCGAGGGACGGCCCCCGCACCTCTAGCCCCCATGATCATCTATCTCAGGTCTTGAGACCTGAGCACTCTGAAAGGATTTATTGTAAGCCTAGATATACGCCAACGAGCTACTAGTCTCATATGAGCATCTCCTCACATGCTTCTGGGGTCATCAGTCAAGAGCAGCTTAATGAGGCTTTGGGACAAGCAGCTCAGGCTCAGAAGCGCACAGACCAACTATAGAATGTCATGTCCCTCATGATGTTATAGCTCTCTACTTATCTTAGAGCTGATTTTTTGAGCATTCTGGACATGTTGACTAGCATTCCAACTTCAGCCCCTCCAGCTCCTACTATAACCCCTCTCTATCCTACTTCAACCGCTCCCGATGATAACAATATGCTTGGAGAGGATGATTTTGATTTAGAAGATTTTTTATATATTTTATTTTTATTTAAAAATATTATAAAATAATTTGATCAGTAATATAATTTGAGTATTTAAGATATATTTCTTCATTATTATTAAGTTTTATGTAAAATTTATGATTCTTTTAAGTTTTAATTTGAGTAATTATATATTGAACTATGTCTATGAGGTATAAAAAAGGCAAAAAATGATAAATTTAATATGTTTTTGACTATTCAAAGGCCTACGGTAGTAGTTGAAAATCGCTGCCTTAGTCGTGCCAACTGCTACTATAAATACATGCCAACCACTATGATAATCTATAGCGGCGATTACAAAATCACTATCGTAGATCTATAGCAATGGTTCTTGAACTACTATCATAATTCTAATTATAGCAGTGATTATGTAATCACTGTTAGGATATCAACTCACTCTGATACTGATTATTATGGGAGTCTGATCAGGATACCACCACCTCAGGATCTTCTCAATACTACTTGCATTGCACTCAATCACATATAGATACCGTAAGAGAAAAAATAAAGAATAAAAGATAAGAGACGATACATAATCAAGTATGTGGATTAGATCAAGGTCTATCTTTATAGGGCATGCAAATTTTACTATGAGAGAAAGAAAATCAAACACATGCAAGAGAAAATTATCACTCAACCCTTCTACAAGAGTCTCTCAATAAGAAGTCCCAAAACTCTTATAAAAACTCTTTGAAATCTCTCAAGAAGTCTCTCAGCACCTCCAAGACGTCACCAACTTTTTGATGTAATAAACGGTTCATCAATTAGAGTTATATAGACTTCAGAATCACCAAAACCATGTTTCAATAGAAAAACATATCCCTAATTAAACTCAGAACTCCTCTGGACAATCCGATCGTGACCAGCTCACTCCAGAGCCATCTAATCAGGCAAATAGTTCCATATCAGACTGGATTCGATCTGAGCTATCTGATCATGATCGAAAGCCCTCCTGACCATCGGATCGCGTAAAATAGCAGCTCATTATGCCTGGATCCAATGCCTGTCATTTGATCATGATTAGTTTGAACCAAAGTCATCAGATCTCAATCAGACCATGGATCAGTACCATGGACCACATGAAATGGCAAAAAAAATGGCTAGCGAGTCCACGTGCAGGGTTGTGAGATGGCAGTCCACCATGGACCGTGCTCCATAGCCTGGGCTTGGCACCCACACGGCTTGCGCCTATGCGGCTCGTACATGCCCATGCAGCCTACACCTGCATGGCCCGTGCACACCTACATGACTAGGCTAGCCTAGTGCCGCTGCATGCCACCAGCCTAGCCCACATCACCACCGACCTACATCAGCCCATAGGCCCCTCTAGCAGGCTCGTGAGCTGTGCCACCTTCTCTGGCCTTTCATCACACATTACTCCTCCATCTGGACTATATTTGGGCTATTTTTGGTCTTGTTGGATTTTGTTCATCATCCTAAACCTTGTTCTAGAATTGTTATATATTGAATCTCAAGATATTTTTTCTCAACAATCTCCACCTCGACTCGATGTTCGGCCTCCACCTATCTCTGAAAGCTTATGATCCATCTCGCCTCCATGCCTTGGGGTATGTCTGCTATCTCATAGATGGGCAAATATGGGAGTCAAGCTAGGCTGCTTAATCCCACCTCCATCATGGGCTATGTCTACTTTGACCGAAGATCTGATCGGAAAAGTCTCCTACGGTAATAAGAACTTTACTCTGTAACATCGCCTCTTATCCTTCTGAGTCTTCCATCTCATACTTGATCCACCTCCATCTGGAGCTCCACCTCGCACTGAGCTCCCTACCATAAGATAGTGTCCTTCATACTTTTCTTCTCTAATCACCATCCTACTGCTGCACATGATCTTCAGGATTCCTCCATCAGCATTCCATCTAAAGCAGGTCAAATCTAGTCTACTCAGTGAGATTAGATTCTTCTTAAAGATGGGTATATATCAGACCTCATCCAACTTCTTCACTATTCCATCATAGAGCTTCATGCTGACCATCCCAATATCCTTGGTCTCACATAGCTTGGTCGGTCCGACAGGAATACAATACCCTCATTGATCTCCAGGGAGTCAAATAGCTCCTCTTTGTAACATACATGATAGGAACAAGTAGAATCCATAATCCATCAGGAGGAAGAAGTAGATATCTCATCAAATATCACCAGGACATCATCCTCTAACTTGCTACTGGCCATAGCTATAGTAGCCCTCATCCGATCTCTGAGTTATGAGCAATCTCTGACATGATGCCCCAACTTATTGCATCGATAGCACCTGATCTTGCTCTGGTCCCTCATCCTAGACCTGGATCATCCTCCTCATAATCCTCTGTCGCTCTGTCTACTGCCATCTACTCCTTTAGAAATCGCCAAAGCTAAGCTACCGCTATCTGAGCTCGAAGCTGGGTTCTCCCTTTTGAGAATCTTATTCTAAAGAATCACCATAGTAACCTCATCCATCTTGATGGTTCTCTTCACCACTAGAAGAGTAGTCATTAAGGACTTATATGAAGGAAAAAGCAATGCTAGCAAAACCAACACCCTAATCTTCTCCTCAATCTTCTCACCTACATTAAGAAGATCGATGAAAATCTTCTGAAAGTGGCTGAGATGCTCCTGCATGCTCTATCTCTCAATCATCTATAGTTGATAGAACTACCTTCAAAGAAAAAGGGTGTTGGTGAGGAACTTCATCATATACAACTCCTTAAGTTTCGACCATAGCACCATCAGGGAAGTCTCGTCAAGTACATGGATCACCACCTCATCTATCAGTACGTATAGATCATACTCATCATCTGCATCTATAGTTGCTCCAAAATCCTTTCTTCTATGGTGTCGGCTTTTCTTCACTCAAAAGAGCATCGATTAATCTGTGTTGGATGAACATGTCCTTCACCCTCGCTTGCCACAAAGAAAAATTATTCTTCCTATCGAACTAATTGATCTCTACCTTGATTGTGCTTGTCTTCTCCATCTTCTTTGATCTCGATCAACACTATCATGATCTGGGCAACCGCATGTGCTGGTATCGCCTAGCTCTAATATCAATTGTTAGAGTATCAATTTGCTCTGATACCGATTGTTGTGAAAGTCTAGGTAGGACACCACCATCTCAGGTCCTTCTCAATACCACTTGTGTTGCACTCAATCACGTGTAGATATCGCAAGAGAAAAAAAAATAAAAGATAAGAGATGGTATATAATCAAGTACATGAATTAGACCAAGGTCTATCTTCATGGGGCATACAAACTTCACTATAAGAGAAAGAAAATCAGACAAATACAAGAAAAACTTAACACTTAATCCTTATACAAAAGTCTCTCAATAAAAAGCACTAAAATCCTTATAAAAGCTTTCTAAAATCTTTCAAGAAATCTCTCAGCACCTTCATGATGTCACCAGCTCTTCGATGCAATAAACAGTTTGTCAATTAGAGTTATATAGACTCCAGAATCACTGAAATCATATTTCAGTAGGAAAACATAGCCCTAATCAAACTTGGAACCCCTCTGGATCGTTCAATCATGACTGACTTGGTCCAGAGTTGTTTGATCATCCAAATCAGTTCTAGATCAGCCTGGATTCCATCTGAGCCATCCAATCATGATCGAAAGCCCTCCTGGCTATCATATCATACAAAATAATAGCTCATCATGCCTAGATCCAATACCTACCATTCAATCATAATCAGCTCGAATCAGGGCTATCAAATCATGATTGGTCCATAAAATAGTATCGTGGACTACATGAATTGGTAGGGGAAATGGTCGATGGGTCCATGCATAGTGTTGTGAGCTAGTGGTCCACCATGGACTGCACTCCACAGCCTGGGCCTGGGAGGCCGCACTCTTGGGCCAGCCCAGCGTGTGGCTGGCCCAGCATCGCTGTGCGCTGCCGGCCTGGCCCATGTCACCATTGGCCTACACCGGCCAGTGGGCCCCTTCGACAGGCCCATGGGCCATGCCACTTTCTTCGACCTTTCTTTACGTGTAACTCCTCCATCCGGACTCTATTTAGGCTATTCTTGGTCTTGTTGGATTTCATTTGTCATCCTGGATCTCGTTCTGGGCTTAATATAGATCGAATCATGAAGCATATTTTCTCAACAATCGTTGCTATAGACTTCTATAATAATGGTTCTATAATCACTGCTATATTGGATCTATAGCAGTGGTTGATAAGTACTAAAAATATACTAATAAAAGTATTAAATTAAAAAATAATTTATTTTAATTTTAAAAAATTAATATTTTTATTGATCTTTTATAGAAAAGAAGATCACCAATATGAAGAGCTTAATTTTTTGGTTTAAATAAAATAAATTTCAAACAAAATGGAGTTTAATTGGCTCCGAAATCAATTTTCAAAGAAAAAAATTTAAAAAAAATAATTAGCCGGTTGGTCCAAACCAAACCGGTTTAGAAAACTGGCTCAGCCAGCCTAGCCCGACCGCCTGCTAAACCAACCCACCCATCTGATGTCAGCATGATGTCAAAATCATCGCAACTCATAGGGAGCCACTATAGTAACCTATCCAGGGGCATTTTGGAGATTTTACACGATACCGTGTGCTCTGATTGGCTAACGATGATGGTGGTCTATTAAAGACCCGACTCATGACTAGTCTACACAGGCCAAAGCCTCGATCGAATGGTTGCTGGCATTGGGATTTGATCGGATAGTGGATATTATGGCACTAATGGACAGCATCCACAGCTCCCGATCGAGATCCAACGACTGTTGTGAGATCCCGATTTTAACTAAATGCCTGAAGCCTCCTGTGCATGAATGGATGGCCCAGATTTGCTGATGAAGGAAGATCTAATGGTCCGAATTAATTCCGACCTTATCTGGGAGATTTTGAAGGGTTTTTAAGTGATTTTTGGCCCGTTTGATCGACACCCAATGGTCAGAATAATCTAATATTTCAATTTGACTAGTTTCAAGACTTTTAATCCTATTTTCAATGGAATTCCTTACAGATCTCACCTTTAGCTCCTATTGAAAGCCTGCTACTGCCGATTGAAGGAGAGTTTGAGGGAGTTTAGTTTTTAGAGAGAAAATAGAGAGAGAGAGCTAGAGAGAATAATTTGAGGGAGAAAAAGAGGAAGAAATAGAGAAGAGAAAGCTTTTCTTTTTATTTTCTTTTTCTTTCTTCTTCCTTTCTTCTTCCAATGATCAGTATACCTACCAGGGGCTCTCCTTCATCAAATTCTTCACACTAAGAACAACGGACGATCAATTTCAGCAAACAAGTAGTCTACTGTTTGGTTTTTATTATATTTTCTATTTCATTTGTTGTTTTTGATCCTTTTACCATGAACTAAATTTTTTTTACTAAGGTTAAGGTGTAGCCACTCTTTTTAATGCAATATTCAGTATAATTTACTTTTAATTTTATACTTTGTTCATGAGGAGTATATAAATCTGTGCTTAATGCTTTTAGATTACTGACCATCTTTTAATTGATTTATTGAATATAGACGATACGGACCAAGTACATCTATGTTATTACTTCTTAATTTATATATCTTTTATTTTGAATCAATTTGAGATTCATATGCATGCAAGAATTTTAGTGCATTTTAGACGCAACATATTTTAATTAAACGATCTCATAGAGCTTAATGCATCAATATTTATTTAAATTATCCCTAGACTAAATGATAGTTAATAAATATTGATAATTTTATTCTGCGTAGACCAAAGGATAGTGAATATCCTAGAATACTCCACCATCACATGAAACAAAATTAACCTAATTATCTGAATATTTTATTGATTGAGTTGGTGAATCGATTATCTTAGTAACCTATTGCTCTTGAATTCAATCCTAATAATTATACCCTCTCTATCTTCTTATAATTTATTAATTAATTATTTAGTTCTTCTTATTTTTTTTATTTTTTATAAATTAATTTTCTAAATAAAGCTTAGGAAAGAGTTTTTTTTTAGTACTTATTTTTCAATCCTCTAGGAACGATACTCTACTCACATACTTTATTATTTGATCGAATGGTACACTTGCCATAGTGATAGATTTGCACACATCAATGGTTCGGTTCGCTAACTACTACTATTGATTCTATAGTAGCAGTTTTGTAACCATTACTATATGATCTATAGCAGTCATTTTATAACCACTACTATAGATCTGATTATAACAGTAGTTGAATAACTATTATTATACATAACATATGGTAGCGGTTATGATAACCATTGCAGAAATCATTGCCATAAACCTACGACGATGGCGACAATGGCAGCAGTTAAGTAACCGCTACCATAACTTACAGCAATGGTTCCGAACTGCTGTCGTAATCCTTTCCTATAATAGGGTGTTCTAGAGTCACCCTCCAAAATTATGCAGTTCACCTATAAAAAGGTGATAGCAAATAACAAATCTTCCCAAACAGCTCTCAATTCTACCAAAGAGACTGCAGTATTAAGCAATGTTGAACCATCAGCAGCCATTAGTGCAGCTTTGGCATCCCAAATGACAAATCTAACTTCACCAATTTGACCATGTTCTTTACACTATCATTGAAGTTAATTTTCAAAAAACTAGGGGCCAGGGTTCCAAGTGATGTAAACAACATAGAATGTAGACTTGCAAGTGTAGAACCCTAAATTTTTCTAGCACTCATCAAATTCTCCAATGATCTAGCTTGCATGAAGTTCGAGACATGATGAATAGCTATCAAAACAATAACAAGAGGGCTTTCACTTATATTTTCAAAGAGTCTCCTATTTCTAGCCAATTAGATGTAATATGCAATATAACTCAAATAAATAGATGTCTGATAATCAATGAATCTAAGACCTACCCACTTAACAACCTAGAAGAAAACCTCTAAATTCCAAGGCTAGATAGAAAGGGATAGAAGACAGAAGGCCTATTTCCAAAATCTGTAAGGCTTTAAGGCATTCAAAAACACATGGTCAATTGGCTCTTCAAACTCTATGCACTAATCATAGTAAGGGAGAATAGAAGTACCTCCATGCTGGAGAAACCCTCTGCGTGGTTGTGGCACCTAGACCCGGACCTACTAAACCTGGGCCCAGGGCCCTCGTGCATTACCGCTTAAGATGGTGGGGTTGGGGTTGGTGGGTAGGGGGGGTGGTGGAGGCAACAAAGAATGGGGCAGGAGAGGCGCAAGTCTTCTTAACGCACGCCCTCTCTCTCTCGTGTGCAGCCATGCCTAAAAAAAAAATGGAGAAAGAAAGGAAGAGGGGGCAAGGCATGGAAGGGGGGATACGCGTGACTGTTTATCGCGCAAGGTGGCCAGGAGTTCTGCCTTCTCTTACTTTTCTTCCATTCATAAAACCCTCCCTTCCTCCAACGGTCACGCGAGGTTGCCGAGAGTTCGATATTCTCTTACTTTTCTTCCATTTATAAAACTCTCCCTTCCTCCCATATACCTTCCATAAATCTGCTCTCTCCTGCTCCTCTGTGATAGGAAACAGGACAAGATTAGTGATTTCATTAGTTTCTCTATGAAAATTAGAAATTGGTCAAACTTTTGAGAAATTTAAAAAATTAAAATTTATTTTAATACATCTATGTACCGCTAATAGATCCATATGCATGTATGGTTTTGAGTTTTAGGTCTCAAAGCATCCACGTAAAGATTATCTAGATTTTACATCACTAAGGTAAGTGACTTAACATTTCTTAGTGTGTTTTTAAAATAATTTAATAATCTTTATATTTATCTAATTAAATAGTCAACATGTTATGTTTTATCTATATTATAGGAATAGATATATATTTTGATACCTCCACAAATAAATTTTGATATATGATTTGATCTAATATTGATTTTAGAAAAATATGGCTGGACAACTCATATAAATATTTCTTTTAAAATATCTAGCATGGTTATGATCTATCATGTCCCTGCCAGTGGGGATTGTATATTGGTCCTATGACTTATAATCTACAAAACTAGTAGCAACACCGCATCAGCGATGAATAGAATAGTGGTTATTTGAGGGATCTATTATATGTTATCAATATCGGTTAGATATTACCGATTCATACCACTAGGTTACATGGCCATAGCCAATTTTAAATCTAATATTAGTTAGTAAAAAGTATTCTTTTGAAGAAAAAAAAAAGATTTATTATTCTCTAATATGTGATAAGAAATTGAGTGTTGCCAGTGAATTATGAACTAGTTTTGTTATGAATCAACATGCTTTGACCTACCTTGAAGTATTCTAACACTTACTGGACCCATGTAGCTCATTATTTTTTTATTTTTTTCTTTATTGCAGATGTTGAACTGTGAATGCTTATAGAAATTTGGAGGAGAGTGCTAGCTAGATGTAAATACTAGATATTGTATATAGTTATCTTTGCTAACTGATTTTGTGTGTATCTCTAGATCTAAAAATTATCATGTTAATATTATATGGAAGTATATTGACTTTTGTTAACCCAAGATCATATGACAATGCAGATAAAAGGATGCTGGTATGTAATTATATCAACTCTCAAGGATTGAGAATAATCTGGTTAAAATTTTTATGGAATAATTAGATTTGTTATTCAGAAAGTTTTGGGTGTTTGTGGGGTTCACCTTGCAGGCATGCAGCATCTATTATGCTCTATTTCGGGCATGATAAATTAAGTAGTATCAAAGCCTAGGTTAAAGATTACTAGGGGTAGAGGTAGACCATGATTAAAGTAGTGATATAAAAGTTTAGGATCTAGGATCTTTAGGACTTGTTAGAAAGATTTAAAGTTGGATAGAACTTAAGTTATGAGACATCTCTCATTGTGTTTGCTTTCTTATTGATAAACTTATATTTTCATATCTAAATTTAATTTAATGTTTGCTTTATTTTTCATTAAAATTAAGAATGCTACCCCACCGTGCTCGTAGCTGAAGAGTGAGTGAGTTGTTAGGAGGTTCTCAGGGTAAAGCTCCTCGTGAATTAATGGCTAAGAACATGCAAGATCGGAAGCATTTAAATCAGAATATGAGTCTTGATGTTCAACAAGAAGAAGCAGTTGATCAACTAGTTACAAATTAACCAATCCTGGACTACGCAATAGTTCCATTGAGAAACATAGCTAAGAATTTGGATTGAATGCTTGAACTAATTTAGGAGGTTGTGGGGTTGGTACGTCAATAGAGGGAGTTACCTCAGCAGCCTTTGTACTCATTGCTATAGAATCCTAGCCCATCTGCTCATGCAAAGAGTATAACAGAGTTTAAAAAAATTGCCCCTTCAGCCTTTAAGGGTATTACTAATCCAAAGAGGCAGAAGTTTGAGCATGGAGAATGCCTTTAGGGCAATGAAGTGTACTGTTGGGGAGAGTTATATTTGCTACTTATATGCTTCAGGATGGAGCTCATCATTGGTGGAAATTAATAGAGCATACACTAAAATTTGGTTATAGACCTGTTACTTGGTAGAGGTTCCGTAGTGCGTTTTACTAAGTATTTCCCTTCAAGCCGATGGAGTTGGAAAGAGACTTAACTTGTCTCAAAGTGAAATGATTGTGGATGAGTTTGAGATTGGATTTGATAGACTATCTCGATTTGCTCTTTCACAGATAATGAGTCTAGGATGAGGAAGGATTGAGACCATACATTCGAAAGAGCCTAGCAGCGGTACATTCAGCAACTTACGATGATCTGGTGGATAGAGCCAAGAATTTTGAAAATTATTTGGAAAGAACTTAGGATATAAAAGGAGGGAAACAAAAGAAGAGAAGTAGAGATTTTGAAACTCATAGTGGTTAGTATGGATAGAATTTTAAGGGACCTATAATATTTCAAACAGCCAAGAGTTCGGTAGACTCATTTGCTTCTTATGCTAAGTTTTCTCGACAAGAAAGTGTGGGATCTTATGGTGGAACCTATCAGCAAGACAAGCCTAAGTGTATGGTATGTGGAGGGTATCTGGAGCTTATTTTAATTGTGGACAATAAGGTCATAAAATAGCTGAGTGCCCTTACCACATTTAGGAGTCCAAGTTAAAACAGAGACCTTAGGCTACAAGAATTCCATTAGTTCAAGGTTCTACCACTCGGACTCCTAATGGTTGGACTCCAATAGCTTTGACACCCTTCCAAAGGCAACAAAAAGGGGAAAGACTGAACACCCAAGGTTGTGTCTATGCACTGACCCAGCCAGATGCAGAGGCATCCAACACCATGGTATTAGGTATATTACTAATTATATCTGCTTATGCTCATATGCTATTTGATTCTAGTGCCACTCATTCTTCTGCATCTTCTATGTTTGTGTACAAAAATAATCTATCTTGCAAGCCACGAGAGTATGATTTATGTTAGCATTTCTATTGGGAATGAAATGATCTCTAATCAGATCTGTAAGTCTTATTTAGTTTAGATAAAGGGTAAAAAGATGATGGCTGATTTGATAGTTATAGATATCCCTGATTTTGATATAATCTTGAATATGTACTGATTGTCATCACATTATGCCACTGTTGATTGTCATGAGAAGCGAGTAACTTTTTGAATCCCTAGAGATATGAAGTTCAATGTCATTGGTAGTGGTGCCTACACTTCTTCTCAGGGTTATTTCCGCTATGCAAATTAGGTAGTTACTCAGGAAGGGGCATACGGCATATCTAGCTATTGACACCAGATAGTAGGATCAAAAATTAGAAGATATTCCTATAGCAAATGAATATTCTGATGTTTTTCCAGAAGCTCTTCCTAGGTTGCCTCCAAATAGGGAGATCAAGTTCTTCATTCCCAGTTCGGCACCAATTTTTAAAGCTCTTTATAGAATGGCCCTGATTGAAATGAAAGAATTAAAATACCAGTTGCAAGAACTTCTTGAGAAAAGTTTTATCAAATCCAGTATCTCTCTTTAGGGAGCTTCAGTATTATTTGTTAGGAAAAAAGATGATAGTATGAGGCTATGCATTGATTATCGAGAATTAAATAAGATAACTATGAAAAACAAATACACTTTACCTAGAATTGATGATCTATTTGATTAGTTGAAGGAGGCTTGGGTGTTTTCCAAGATAGACCTTTATTTCAAATACTATCAAATGAAAATAATGGCAAAGGATCATTACAAAAATTTTGACTATTAGCGACGGCAAAATGCCATCGCTAATAGTCCATATGCCGTCGCTAATAACCTTGCCATTGCTAATACCGTCACAAAATCCAATCTGAAAAACTCTTTTTGCTAATTATCATTATTAGCAATGGCAACTATTACCGTCGCTAATAACTAATTGCAACGACATTAGTGACAAAGATGCCATTGCTAAAAATTTTAATTTTTATTAATTTAATCGATAAAAAATTATTAGCGATGACATTTTTATCACTAATGCTATGGTTAATAATTTTTAATTTTTTTATAAAAAACTAAAAAAACTATTAGCGATGGTAATTTTGTCGCTAGTATCATTTTAAAAAATTATTAGCGACGATAATCTATCATCGCTAATGCTGTTGCTAGTAGTTTTAATTTTTTTTAAAAAAATTATAATTAAATAATTTAAAACTTGCTAATAAATAATAATATTTTTTAAAATTTATTAAAAAAGATAATAACTATTTAACATAATCATAAATATAAAATTAACTATATTATATTAAAAATATAAATTATATAATTTTACATTGAGATACTGCTTTATAAGTATCAAATTATATATAAATAAAAAAAATTAGGTAACGTCCTCCTGCTTCTCATCCTCCTGCTTATCTTTAGCAGTCAGTAGATAAGAGCTGGATATCACAGCATCCTCAAATGAAGAAAAATAAAATATTATTCATAAGTTTTAATACAAAGGCGTGTCTTTCGATACGAAGGCATATCTTTTGATACTCTCATTCGATTCTCAAATAGATTATTCCTATATATTTCATTCTATGATACGAAACTATAGACACCCCTGGTCCATCAATTGGATGGTTAGATTAAATTTTTAGCCCTTAAATTTTCTTTTTCGACTCAAGCCTAGTTTAAATATGTGAAATTTCTAAATATGATGATCTAAAATAAATAAAAGAGTTTACTAATAGAATTACCTGATGAGATCACTAAAATAATGAGCTCAGTTGGTCGCTCAACCGTGGATCCTGAAGATCCTCTATAACTACATCACGAATGGCATTTCGGATGCTCTAAGATCACTGGCTCAGAAGCTTCTACACGACCTCCTCCATGTAAACATCGCTCTAAATCTAGGATGTCGAGGCCTATGAGGATATCAAAGAGGATTATCATTGGAGAGTCAAAGCTATGACTGAATCCTATGACCTGACTCCTACTCATCCCTCCAATGACCCTGAGCCATCCCTTAATGTCAAGGGCGGGCTAAGTGGATGGGTCATCACCATACCGCGCAATGATGTACTCCGCATAATCTATCTACATAGTTCAGAAATATATTAGTTCTAATATACATATTAGATCCTGTTATAATTTAATAAATATAGTTTAAAATTCTTACCGTGATTTTCCATGATCTAAAATCTAAATAATCATCAATCCTTCTAGATCTGTGTGTGGCCTCCCACAACTGCAGCTAGCTTTGTGGATAATCCAGTTATCATATTTATAATAAGTAAATAATAAAATTAAATTAATTAAAGCATACATATTAAAATTTTTATAATTCTAGTAAAGAGTTTTGGTATAGATTTCTTAACAGTCTATCAGCCACAACATGTATGCCGATGGAGCTACCCATGTGCCTAATCAGATCCTACTAGGCAGTCCGATTCTGTTGGGCCCTCTACCACCTACTAGCGTACTCCTCGCTGCTCCATTGGAGCACATAGAATAATGACGTATCAAAATTATATATAAATTTAAAAAAATAAATAACATTCTTCTCATCCTCCTGCTCATCTCTAGCAGCTGGTGGATAAGAGTTAGATGTCTCGGCATCCTAAAATGAAAAAAATAAAATATTATTCATAAATTTCGATACAGAGATATATCTTTCGATACGAAGGAATATCTTTTGATACCCCCTTGGATTCTTGAATAGATTATTTCTACACGTTCCATTCGATGATATGGAACTATAGATACTTCTGACCCATCAATTGGATGATTATCTTGAATTTTTAGTCCCTAAATCTCCTTTTCCAACTCAAACTTAGCCTAAATATGTGAAGCTTCAAAATATGAAAACTTAAAATAAGTAAAAAAGTTTATTAATAGAATTACCTAATATGATGGCTGAAACAATAAGCCCAGTTGGTCACACAACCATGGATCCTGATATATGATATATAATATTATTTTAGAAACTTATATATTAATCAATTTTTTCATAACTTATTTCTTCGCTTGTACTGAAAATCAAAAAATAAATATTATATTTCCATATTATAAACTTACATACATATCATAATTAAATAAAATAATTATTATAGCAAAAAAATAAGTTGTTTAAAGTTAAATTACCTGATATACATCTTTTTCTTCGATGATGATACTATCTCAGCTCTATACAAGAAAAGAAAAGTTAGTTTTTTTTTAAAAAATAATGAGGGACTACAAAGTATAATAAATGATTAAATAAACCAAGAAAAAGATGGATGGAGTGGAATTCACTATAAAAAAATAAAATTTTAGTGACTAAAAAATTAATTACTAAAAATCAAAAATCGATCGCTAATAATTTATGTTGCCCAGCAAGGCAACCAAAGAGAGAGGATGAACTGGATTTTTTTAAAACTTAAAAAAAGTTAGGTGCTATTTTCAAAAATAAGTGTATGCTTTAGTTCTAAGCATATAGAAATGCAAAAATATAAATACAATGGAATAAAGTAAATAAGGCAATCATAAATACTAGAAACTTTATAGTGGTTCGGTGCTCCTTGCACCTACATCCTCTCCCCAAGGCCCACTTAAAAATTTTACTATAATCTCTCCAAGATTACAGTCGGATAGTTTTTCAAGGCTTACTATCCAAAATCTAGTTGAATTTTATACTGGCTCACCAACCACAACCAACCCCTAAGCCAATCTCTGGCTTACAATCCAATTTTCAGGCTTGGATATTCCTTCCCCTTAGCTTCAAAATCTTATTGAATCTAAGTTACAAGAAAGAGAAAAGTTGAACAATAAAAATGAACAAAAAGCTCGTTTGATGAGCAAATAAGTTGATGAAGCATTTTGGAGTCTTCTTAGAGGAAGAATTTTGAACTGTTTGAGCTTGTCTTCTTGCAGAATGGAATCACTTGATTTGATGTTTCTTAGAGTTGGGAGTAGAATGCTCTCTTTTTAGGGCTCTTTTTACTCTTTCTCTTAACTTTTTGATTCATTTCAATGATTAAATAGTCATGTCACTTCCTCCAGATATTTTATAGGTAATTTTCCACCTTTAAAAAGCTGGAGAACCTTATTTGACCATTGAAGAAGCAAAAATGATCGTTTGAATCCAATCTGCACATTTCTAGACAGTCTGCAGAAACTAGCCATTGGAGCTCGACTCGAACCTCGAGTCAACTCGAGCATCAGCTGGAGGCCATTTGCTCCGCTTGATCCTCAGCTCGAGAGTTTCTGTATGAAGATCAGTCTTTCTATATTTTACTGAGACTTCAACTCATGGACCTCGAGTCGACTCGAGCCTCTGGTCGAGACTGTGCCAAACTTTGCTTCAAAATTATCTTCTGTATATCTCTTGGAACATCGACTTGAGAACCTCGAGTCGACTTGAGCCTCTGCTCGAGACCTTGCCCCAAAATCATCATTCTCTTGATTTTCATTGAGATTTTGACTTGAGAATCTCAAATCAACTCGAGACGTTGCCCCGAAATCATCATTCTCTGGATTTTTACTGAGACTTCAACTCGAGAACCTTGAGTCGACTCGAGCCTCCGCTCGAGATTGCTCCTTCGAAAACTTCTGCATGCCAGTCTGCATATTAGCTTGAGTTGAATAATGAGTCGACTCGTGGGCTTCTTATGCTAAAACATTTTAGTTTGCCCAAAAGTTTTCCTCTTGAATTTTAGTTTTGGGATATCTTTTTCAAGCTTTGTTTCAAGTGTGATTTATCCTCCAAATGCCTCCAATTCTTCTCTATCAATTTCCAAATGTACTTATATGGATGTTTTATTTGATACTCTAAAATACATCCTGAAACATGATCTCATCAACTTCTTTAGTTCAAATATATACTCAAATATTTTGTTACTCATCAAAATCAATCCTTGGGGTTAACAATCTCTCCCTTTTTGATGATGACAAAACTTTGAGGATATGAGCAAGAAATGTGCAATAATAATGTATTAAGGATATTTTCAACAGATTAATGACTTAATCCCTTTTGTCTTTTCATATTTGTCTCCCCCTCAATTTATGCTTGCATTTTTAATATGTCTTTTCAATTCAAGGTTAAGTTTTCTACTCGTACTTATTAGAATGGTAAATTGCCAGCATATATCCATATGTGTGTGGCAAACATTAGTATTAAACAATCATACATAGAGTATGTATCATGGCACAAACTCTAAACTTATAATGCACATCATATATGCTGAAAATTTCAATCCATAACATATTCATGCTTAAAATTTTAAATTCAACATATTCAAAGTGAATGAATAGTGGATGAATTTTAACATATTCAAAGTGAATGAATTCATGCTGATATACATATTACTCCCTCTTTTTGTCATCAATCAAAAATATAAATTTAAGGCAAATGTTCAGAATGAGTGCAAGAATAAGTGATTATGAGTTTCATTGCATTAACAAAATGCACTATGATACAATGAAACATTAAGTTCAAAGCAAGACCAGGTTAAGCAAGTTCACATTTATAAGTGCCAAGTACATAAAGTCAAATACAAGTACAGAGTCAAATACAACCATATACTCCTAATACATAGATCTAAGTATAAGAAGTGGACAAACACTAGAACCTACGAGGCTACTCATCATCAGATGGAATCTCTAATGTCTGGAATGAGGCTCGTGAGATAGAAGATCTGGCTCTCCTGCTCCTAGTCCTAGTAGAAGGTCCGGCTACCTACGAGGGAGGAGGCCCTCCATGAGTATAGACTCTGAGTGGTGGTCTACTCTCACTCGTGGATACTTGGGTGGACTGACTAGATGACATAGGTGGAGGAGGTGGAGGTTGAGGCATGGCTGCCCTAGCCGCGGCATCTGCTACTGGTGGTGGTGGTATCGCATCTAGAGCGAGTCTCTCTATTTTTTCAATCAAACTGTCCATGGCTCCAAGTACTGAAATGATGCCCTGATGCTGTGCCTGACCTAGGCTACTAATCGCTGCCATCATCTCAGTGCCTCCAGACTCAACTCTCCTCTTAAGCCGAGCAAACTCCTCAATGATACTAGAGTGATCAGTGGATGTGTCATGTGTGTGCTCCCTCTACTCCAGAATAAAAAGCCTTTAAGAGATAGACATCATCTCTATCTGTATAGTCTCTACTCTCTCAGATAGATTCTGAATCTCTCTACTGACTCTGGTAGATATCATGTTTGCCGATCTTTCCATAGTGCAAAGTCGTGGTGTCTATGGAAACCTTCTCGTGGATGGAGCTCGAGGTGTCATAGGTGTACCGTGGTCAGTGTCAGGTGCATCTCGGGCTACAACTGAAGTAGAGGGCACTCCTACCTCTACAATCCTAGGCTCTCTCCTCTCTTGACTGAAAATATTCTTGACCCATCTTCCATCCTCTACATGATATTACATTCTGGTCAAGGCTATCATGTCATAAACATCATAGTAAGACTACTTCTTGCTTGCTTCATTCTCTAGTGATACTCCTACAGTCTTAAAAATCCTAATCAGGATCATTCCATATGGCAAGTATATCTTGTTCCTTGATGCAGCCTCTCTCATCTGATGCATCATAATGCTGAATAGATCTATCTACATCCCCTGAATCATCAAATACATCATACATAGTTGTCTCTCAGATATAAAGTCATGTCTACCCAGTTTGGGTATAAAAATTCCACTGATGATATGATGAAGAATCCTCATCTCCACTAATAGTGTGGGTGCTAGTTCATCTCTTACAATATCATCTCTGCCCATAATCAGTCTCAAACCCCTCCTTTTGTCAAATAACTTATCCGGCATAAATCCTTCCTCTGTGATTCCAAAGGTCTAGGCCAAACTATCCTCTGTCACCTCAATTTGAACACCTTTGACTATAGTTGCAATTTCAGAAAATCTACTTTTAATATTTTCATAGAACTCTCTAACCAACTTAGGGTACATGGGGATGTCCATTGTACAAAAATTTCTCCACCCCATCCTATCAATCCAAGTTCCAATAGAAAAATTATAACTTTTAAAGAAATCAAAATTGATTCTTCTCCCCATTGCTATGGCTCTAGTGGCCATTCTACCAATAGGTGGAGATGGTGGAGAAGGAGAGTTTGGTATACCTTGATCCAGTTAAGTTTCTTTCTGAATGGATTCTTCCTAAATGGATTCCTCCTGAATGGGTTCTTTGGAGGATTGAAAAATCGTAGATGGTTGAGATGCCGCCTGTTCCATTCGAGCTTTTCTTCTCCTTGTTGGGAATATGCGCTCTTCCCACACAAATCGGCATGGACGCTGGTGATTAGCCAAGCAACAAAAAAGTACTTTTTAGAGATCTTTGCAGAAGCATGATCAAATAAATCAAGAAATAAAGAAGAAGAGAAGAAGAGATTTTTGAGAGAAAAGAGCTTTTATTTAGCACATTTCAGCACACTTACAACCTTGACTTATTTTCAGTATATATACTTTACAAAGGGTCAAGTCCAAGCTCATAAAAAAATTTTTCAAATCCAAATAACCCATGTACATAAAATAATAATCCATAAAAATTGAGCCGGCCTAGTTTCAGATTGAGCTGGCTAACCTGCGACTGGGTCGGCTCAGTCCCAGACTAAGCCGACCTAGTTGTGTACCATGCTAATAGTTCAAAAATACTGCTATCTGTCTAAATTTTTCTCTGAGACCTAACCGACCTAGTCCTAGACTGAGACGATCCAGTGCCCAACTGAGCTGGCTCAGTCTCAAAGTGAGCCGGTCCAGTTTCTAAACTTTACTATTAAGACTGATACTTCTTTCGACTCGCTTTCGTCTTTCGATGACCTATCTTCTCATATTTTCAAGACTTAGGAGTGCCACTTCTGAGCTCACATTCTTCATCTTGGTGCTTCCAAGTCCTTGTGAACTCATCTCTTCTTAACAGACCCATCCATGCCACACATCTCTAAAAGCTATCTCTGAGGAGTACCTTCATGAGTGCATCAAACTGATTCTCCTTGGTATGGACCTTCACCAGTTTTACATCATCTTCCTCCATCAGCTCTCTGATCCTATGGTACCTCACATCTATATGCTTTGTGTGTGCATGATAGACTGAGTTCTGTGCCAACAATAGGGCACTCTGACTATCACTGAATAGTGTAACCTTGCTCTGCTCCACCCCCAACTCATCAATCAACCTCCTAAGCCAAAGGGCTTCCTTTATAGCCTCTGTTATCCCAATGTACTCGACTAATGTGGTAAATAAGGTCGTGATTGACTGAAGGATTGATCTCCAAGATACCGGTCCATCATATATGCAGAAGAGGTATCTAGTAGTAGATCTCCTTATATCAAGATCACCAGCATAATTTGCATCAACAAACCCTTCCAGAGGATCTGAACCTTCACACATCTTCATAGATTATTCTCCAAATCCTTCTGGCTACCTACGAAACACCAAACCATAATCCCTTGTTCCATGCAGATATCTTAATATCCATTTCAATGCTTTCTAGTGTTCCTTCCCAGGGTTAGTTATGTATCTACAAATCATGCTCACAGCATATGCTATATCTGATCTACAGCATACTATAGTATACATCACACTGCCTACAACATTTGCATAAGGGACTCATTCCATATACTCTCTCTCCTCTTTCGACTGGGGGCACTGTAACTTGGAGAGAGACATATAGCTCGACAATGGCGTCTCTGTAGATTTGGCCTTCTCCATTCCAAATCTCTCTAGAATTTTCTAGACATACTTTTTTTGTGACAAATGGAGCACTCCTTTACATTTATCTCTACAAATCTTCATTCCAAGAATTTTTTCAGATGGACCCAAATCTTTCATCTCAAATTCAAATGATAATGCCCTTTTCAATCTTTTCACAGCATCCATGCTTCTACTGACTATGAGCATATCATCTAGATATAATAATCGATATTGGGCATTCTTCTCATTTACATCCTTGATGTAGATACAACAATCATGTTCACATTTGCTGAAATTCAGGCTCAAGACAAAGCTATCAAACCTTCGATACCACTGACGAGGGAATTGTTTCAAGCCATACAAAGACTTTCTGAGTAAATACACCTTTTCTTTCGATCTCATCTCCATGAAACCATCTGGCTGCTTTATGTAGATTTTTTCCTCCAAAGTCCCATGAAGGAAGGCCGTCTTCATGTCCATCTATTCTAATTTCATGTTATGCTATGCCACCAGTGACAGCAAAACTCGAATAGATGTATGACGCACCACAGAAGAAAAAATTTTTATGTAGTCAATCTCTTCCCTTTGTGAATATCCCTTTGCTACTAGCCTTGCTTTGAATATGACTCTACCTTGTTCTGAAGATGATTCTTTCTTTATGAACACCCACTTTAAGCCAGTAGGTCAAGCACCCTCTAGAAGATCCATCAGCTGTCATGTCTGATTCTTCTCAAGTGATTCCATCTCCTCGATCATGGCCTACATCCATGAATCATGATCCTCACTCTCCATAGCCTCTACATAATTCTCTGAATCTCCATTAACAGTGATGAGTGCATAGGAGATAATCTCATCAATGCCATATCTGATCGATCTCCTAATAGTATGCTGGGACTTGTGCAAAGTCACTCCCACTGGCACATCTCTGTCTAATGTCTGTGGCTGCTCCTGCACATCTATTTGAACTGTTGGCCCTCCATGCTGATTTTCAATCTGAGATAATACTTTTCTGCCCAGCTCCACCTCAATAGGAATACTCCTGTAAGTGGATGTAACCTGCATGCCATCATTCTCTGACTGGCCACCACTGTTCACCTTTATTTTTCCAATTTTATCTATCCTAGACCTCCTTAAGATGCTCTTCTCATTAAAGATAACATTCCTACTGATCACTAACTTCTATGCTTGAGAGTCCCACAGCAGGTACCCCTTGACTCCTTGTGGATATCCTATGAATGTCATCTTTTAAGATTTTGAATCCAATTTGCTTCTCTCGATTTCCTCCACATGTGCATAGGTTGTGCAACCGAAGACTTTCAGATGGCCAAGCTCCACCTTCTTTTCACTCCAGACCTCTTCTAGAATGCTTTCATTCAGCTTATAATGAGAGAATCTATTCATAAGAAAATAAGAAAAAGTTAGAGCATCACCCTAAAAGAATTTTAGGAGTGATGTCTGCAACCTCAAACTCCGTGCCTTCTCGATCAATGTCTGGTTCATCCTCTCCATGACACCATTCTGTTGGGAAGTCATCCTCACCGTATAATGACGTTTGATGCCATTTTTCTTATAGTACCTCCTGAACTCCAAGCTAGTATACTCTCCTCCATTATCTGACCTCAAACACTTTATCTATCTTCCTAACTCCTCTATTTCAGCTCTCCAGGCTCTGAACTGGGCAAACACCTCTGATTTTTCTCTAATCAGATAAATCCATACCTTCCTTGAGAAATCATCAATGAAAGTAACAAAGTATTTTACCCCACCTTTAGCTAATACAGGAACTACTCCCCACACATCTGAGTGCACTAAATCCAGCACTCCCTCGCTGCACTTGATCCTTCTGGCAAACTTCATCCTATGCTATTTGCTAAAGATACAGGGCTCACAAAGATCTGTGCTCTCCTTCTTCAGGACTGGGATCATACCTCTTCTGCTTAGTTCTGTGAGCCCATGGTCACTCATATGACCCATCCGATAGTGCCACAATCGATATAAAATCTGCTCCTCCTATGTCGTTGCTAGCACCTCTGCACTATCATTTATCACTGAGCCTTCCATTCTATAAAGATTATTGCTCAGTCTTCTACCTCTCATCACCACCAAAGCTTCCTTAGAAATTTTCAGACATCCACTCCTAGCCTGGCTACTAAAAACATAACCCTGCTCCTCCAAGTAGCCCAAAGAAATAAAATTCTTTTTTAACTCCGGTACATGCCTGATATTTAATAATGTATGAATGATCTCATCGTACATCTTCATCTTAATAGAGCCAATTCCAGCTACTTTGCATGGATGATCATCTCCAAGGCTGATACTTCCACCATCGACCTTCTGGTAGGTAGCGAACCACTTTCGATGAGAAGTATAGTAGTGCGAGCATGCTGAATCTAATATCTACATAGTATCACACTCTGTGGATCCATCTGATACAACTAGCAGGTCTTCTCCACTGCTCACAAAAGCTGTATCATCTTTCTTGCTGGCTTTCTCTTTTTTTGATCTTAAAAGGGGACAATCTCTCCTCAGGTGTCCAGACTGATGACATTTATAATATTTTAATATCATCTTCCTCTGATCATGAGACTTTGACCTGCCCTTGGATTTTTCTCTTGTCTTCTCCTTCGATCTTTCCTGTCTTTCATTCACAGCCAAAATCTCAGACTTAGGGTCTCCCTTATAGATCTTCTCCCTTTGCTCATTTGATATGAGCACATTAACAACCTCTTCATAGTTTAGGATCTCCTTTCCATAAATTAGAGTTGTTATGAGACCATCATATGAACTTGGGAGAGAACATAATAGCAGCAATGCCCGATCCTTCTCATTGATCTTCACATCCAAACTCATTACCTCAGAACACACCTGATTGAACCTTTGGATATGTATAATAAGATCTCCACCTTCGGACATCCTCAAACTATACAGTTGTTTATTCAACCATAACTTGTTCGTCATGTTCTTCCCCATGTATGTGTTCTTCAGTCTCTCACAGAGTTCCTTTACTGTAGTTTCTGTGCAAACCTTGAGCAAAATCTGATCGGCCAAGCACATCTGGATTGTACTAAAAGCAATTTCCTCCAGCTCTTCCCAATCCTCAGCATTGATCTTTTTCAGCCTTTTTTTTGTCAAGACCTTGTAGATCCTCTGCTGAACCAATAAGTCCTTTACTCTTTACTGCCATAGGATAAAATTTTCTTTGCCCTTGAACTTCTCAAAATCCACCTTGAATCCACTTGATCCCATGACTTCAAATAAGTCAAGAACAAATTTCTAACACCCTTCACGATCATACACCAGTAAAACTATCCTTCACAGAAGATCTAACTAGTCCTAGATTCTCTTTCCAAACTTCTATATCACCATTTCTTTGTGTAAATAATCTCCACCTCAATCTAGAGACAACCATGAAGCAAACTAGAAGTTTTAGGATAACATCTAGTGCAATAGATCTTGGATGTAGTAAATCCTAGGTGTCTTCCTTCCTTCCACGCAACACCACTCTGATACCAAATGTTGAGAATATGTGCTCTTCCTACATGGATTGACATGAATGTCGGTGATTAGCCAAGCAACAAGAAAGTACTTCTTAGAGATCTCTACGAAAGTATGATCAAATAAATCAAGGAATAGAGAAGAAAAAAAGAAGAGATTTTTGAGAGAAAAGAGCTTTTATTCAGCATATTTCAGCACACTTACAACCTTGACATATTTTTAGTATATATACTTTACAAAGGGTCAAGCCCAAGCTCATAGAAAAACTTTTCAAATCCAAACAACCCACGTACTTAAAATAATAATCCATGAAAACTGAGCTGATCCAATTTTAGACTGAGCCGATCCAGTTGTGTATTGTGCCAACAGCCCAAAAATGCTGCTTTCTATCTGAATTTTTCTCTGAGATCTAGCCGACCCAGTTCTAGAGTGAGCCAACCTAGTTTCCAACTAAGTCGGCTCAGTCTCAGAGTGAGCCGATCCAGTTTCTGAACTTTACTATTGAGACTGATACTTCTTTCGGCTCGCTTCCATCTTTTCATGACCTATCTTCTCATATTTCTAAGATTTGAAAGTGCCACTTCTGAGCTCACACTCCTCTCCCGTTCTTCGGCTACATGGGTATTTCGAACCTTCCACACTCCTTGTCATTTCCTAATCATTCTATCCAAAGTCGGCCTTTGATTCCACGAATTGAAGGAAAAGATTGGTAAGAAGATAAGTGAAACTATTGGATTGGGTTCTTAGGGGGATTAGAGATCCTCTACTCATGAAAATGAAGACTTTCTAGGGCATCACGAACAGTCACGATTCGTTTTAACCCCTATGGCCCCCAACCCTCGAGTCGACTCATGGTTTTGAACTAGTTTGCTCGAGTCAACTCAAGCAATAGTTCTGAAACTTCTAGAGTTTCAAAGGAGATTTGATATTCAGATAATATTTAGTTATTTTTTAAATATTGATCATTAATTTTGTACATAAGATTTAATTCTTTTGGATTTAATTTAATTTACTTAAAAATTTGAAGAATGAAATTTAATCGGGTTGGTATTATAGTCCTAAGTCTCTTCTAATAATGCTAAATTTTTCTTCATTAAGAGATTTTGTGAATATGCCAACTAATTGTTTATTAGTACTAATAAATTTAAGCACCACATCATTATTTTATACATGATCTCTTATAAAGTGATGTCTTATCTCAATGTGTTTGGATCTTGAGTGTTGAATTGGATTCTTAGTTAAATTGATTGCACTTATATTGTCACATCTTATGGGTATCATATTAAGTTTTAATCCAAAATCTTTTAATTATTGTTTAATCCAAAGAATTTGTGCACAATAACTCCCAATAGCTATATATTCGACCTCAGTTGTTGAGAGTGTTACTGAGTTTTATTTCTTACTAAACCAAGAAATTAAATTTACTCCTATAAATTGATATGTGCCACTAGTGCTTTTCCTATCAAGTTTGCACCCAGTAAAATCAGCATCAGAGTAACCAATTAATTTAAATTGAGATGCTCTATCACACCACAGTTCTACATTAAGTGTCCTAGATAAGTATCTAAAGATTCTTTTGACAGCAAGCAAATGTAATTCTCTAGGATCTGATTGATACCTAGCATACATGCAAACACTGAATACTATATCTGATCTACTTGCAGTAAGATAAAGAAGTGAGCCTATCATAGCTTTATATAATTTTGAATATACTTTTTTACCTTTCTCATCTTTGTTAAGTCTGCAGGATGTACTCATTATTGTGCTAATTGGTCTAGAACTCTCCATCCCAAACTTCTTGAGTATTTTCTTTATATATTTTATTTGGTTGATGGAGATCCCCTCTTCATTTTACTTAATTGGAGTTCGAGGAAGAAGTTTAACTCTCCTATCATACTCATCTCGAACTCACCTTGCATTAGCTTCATAAATTTTTGATAAAGAATTTCATTAGTGGCACCAAAAATAATATCCACATAAATTTGTACAACTAATAGATTCTCATCTTTTCTTTTTAAAAATAAGGTTTTATCTATATTTCCTCTAATAAATTTATTATCTAGTAAGAATTTACTTAATCTTTCATACCAAGCACGTAGGGCTTGTTTTAGACCATACAAGACTTTATATAATTTGAATACATGATTTGAAAATTAATGCATGATTTTCAAATCCATGTGGTTGTTCAACATACACTTCTTCTACTATATAACCATTAAGAAATGCACTTTTTACATCCATTTGGTATAATTTGAAATTCATAAAACATACAAAAGTAAGCAATAGTCTAATGGCCTCTAATTTAGCTACAGGAGCAAAGGTTTCATCAAAATCAATGCCTTCTTTCTGATTATATCCTTTTGCTACTAATCTAGCCTTATTTCTTATAATGGTTCCATGTTCATCCAATTCATCCAATTTGTTTCTATATACCCATTTAGTTTTAATTATTGGATGGTCATTTGATCTATCGACTAGGATCCATACTTTATTTCTTTCAAATTGATTTAATTCTTCTTGCATGGCATCTATCCAATATGAATCATTTTTAGCTTCTTCTATTGATTTAGGTTCAATTTGTGAAACAAAAGCTAGATAATTATTTACGTTTCTAAGATAAGATCGTATTGTTGCCCCTTATGATGGATCATCGATTATAAGATCTTTAAGATGTCCATGTGCATACCTCCATTCTTTTGGCAGCTCCTCTCTTGGACTGTGAGAGGACTTTTCATTCTTCTCTTCTTCATTATTTTGAGGTGGAGCATCCTTGAGTGTTAGATTGTCCATCTTGTCATGAAGATTTTCTACATCCTCATATAAAGCATCTTCTTTTCTAATAAATTTATCATTATATTCATCAAAGATAACATGAATTAATTTTTTAACAATGAGAGTTCTCTTGTTGAAGACTCTATATGCCTTACTTGATGAAAAGTATCCTAAGAAGATACCCTCATCGAACTTGACATCAAATTTTTTTAGGTTATCTTTTTCATTATTAAGTATGAAGCATTTGCAACCAAACACATGAAAATAGTTGATATTTGATTTTTTATCTTTCTAAAGTTCATATAGGGTTTTCTTTAAAATAGGTCTTATTAGAACACGGTTTAATATGTAACATGCAGTATTTATTGCCTCAACCTAAAAATATCTAGGTAAATTACTTTCGCACAATATAGTTTGTGCCATTTCTTCTAGTGTTCGATTTTTTCTTTCTACTACTCCATTTTGTTATGAGATTCTAGGTGATAAAAAATTATGATCAATTCTCTTTTCATTATAAAAATTCTCAAAGTACTGATTTTCAAATTATGTACCATGATCACTATATATGCAAACTATTGATGTGTTCTTTTCATTCAAAACCTTTCAATAAAATTTAAAAAATGTATTGAAGGCTTCATCTTTTTGTACTAAAAATATTACCCAAGTGAATCTTGAAAAATCATCTATAATTAAAAGACCATACTTCTTACCTCCTAAACTAGTGATCCTTATGGATCCAAACAAATTCATGTGTAGCAATTCTAAAGGTCTAGAGTTTGAAATCATTTCTTTTGGTTTGAAAGAATTCCTAGTTTGCTTTTCAAATTGACATGCATCATAAATTCAATTCTTTTCAAAACTTAGTTTTGGTAATCCTCTTACAAAATCTTTCTTAATTAATTTTGAAAATAAGTTCATACTAGCATGACCTAATCTACGATGCCACAACCAACTAGATTCATTAACCTTAGCATTCATTGCCATAAGACATTGACCATTCTTCATGTGTAGATCATCAAGATCTACCATGTGGACATTGTTATGTCTATGTCCTATGAACATAATGCCATTGTCATTTGGATTAGAAATAATACATAATAGAAATTCAAAAGTTACTTTAAATCCCTTATCATAAAATTGACTAATGCTAAATAAATTATGTTTCAACTCATCAACTAGCAATATATTTTGAATAGAAATAGAAGGAATGATACGAATATTACCGACACCAATGATACGTCCTTTTTCATTGTCACTAAATTTAACTACCCCTCCTTCTTTAGGCTCAAAAATGATAAATTAAGATTTGTCATCCGTCATGTGCCTTGAACAGCCACTATCAAGATACTAAAGTCTTTTCTTATTTCGAGCTATAAGACACTTCTACACAAGAAAATCAAGTTGAGTTTTTAGATATCCAAGTCATCTTGAGTTCTTTGGGGTTAATGCTCATGATTTCTTTGGGAACCCAAACCATTTTAACTATTTTTTTATTTAATTTTCTAAAATCACATGCATAAGACTTATGACCAATTTTGCCACAACAAAAATATGAGATATTTGAAGTAGAGTTTGATGAAGCTTTAACAAATAGATTTTTGAATAGTTTTTGTTTTTTATGAGGTTTAAATCCTAATCCGACTTTGTTAAAAATAGCTCTTTGCTCATTTAGTAGCATATTTAATTTGTCGAAACTATAGGTAAATCTTTCTACAAATGATTTGATTTTTGCTAGTTCATCATTCAATTTCTGATTTTCATTAGTAAGCAAATTTAGTTTTTCAAAAAATATTTTTTTTATGAGTAAGTTTTGAATTTAACTCTCTTAAATCTTTATTTTTCAAAGTTACTTTCCTATATTCAGCCATAAGTTCAGAAAAAGCCTCTTGTAACTCATCAAAAGTGAAATCTAAGGAGTTTTCAGCATTTACCTCCTCATGATGTGCCATCAGGTAAAGGTTGGCTTCTTCTTGTGATTCTTTCTCGAAGCTGGAGTCCTCACTATCACTCCAAGTGGCCATCTTCACCTTCTTCTTAAGCTTTTTGGATGATTTCTTAAGAAGAAGGTAGTCCATCCTAAAATGGCCAGGTTTCTTAACTCGAAGCAAATTAGTAGCTCCTCTTTTTCCTTACTTGGTTCACCTTTGAAGGTCTTCTTCTTGAACCCTTGCTTCTTCTTTCTCATAAACCTCTTAAACTTTCTTGCAATCATGGCCAAGTCTTCTTCTTCCTCCTCTTCATTGGATTTCTCACTCTCATCATCCTTGGAAGTAATTATCTTGAGAGCTATGGTCTTTTTCTTCTTGGTTTCCTCCTCCATATTTTGCCTCATATTTAATTCATGAGTCATTAAGGATCTAAGAAACTTTTTCAATGGTAGCTTGTTAAGATCTTTAGCTTTTTGGATGGTGGTGACCTTTGCTTCCCAAGTTTTCGAAAGTCACATAAGAATTTTACGAACAAGCTCACTGTTAGTGTAAGATTTATCCAAGCTTTTCAAACCATTGATAATATTGATAAATCTAGTAAATATTTTAGAAATAGACTCATTTGACTCCATCTTAAATAATTCATATCAATGGACAAGCATATTTATTTTAGACTCCTTTACTTAATTGGTACCCTCATGAAAAACCTCTAGCCTATCCCAAATCTTCTTAGCTGAAGCATAAGTAGAAATTCTATTAAATTCATTGGGATCTAATGCATAATATAGGACATTCATGGCCTTAGCATTTAATTCTATTATTTTCATATCATGCTCATCCCAATTATCTTTTGATTTGGAATCATCATTACCCTCTATTTTGATTGTAGGAGTGTGTGGTTCTTTGATTATCACTCTCCAAAGCTGATAATCAAGTGCTTGAATGTAAATGCGCATGCATGCTTTCTAATAAGTATAATTTATTTCATTGAACAAGGGTGGACGGTTGGTCGATTGCCCTTTGGCAAGAGATGCACTCATATGGGTTACCATTTGATCTTAACTCTTGATTGTTAAATCAAATGAAGTGAGTATCAAGCTCTAATACCACTTGTTGCCCAGCAAGCTAACCCAAGAGAGGGGGTAAATTGGATTTTTTCAAAACTTAAAATAAGTTAGGTGTTGTTTCCAAAAATAAGTGTATGCTTTAGTTCTAAGTATACAGAAATGCAGAAATATAAATGCAATGGAATGAAGTAAACAAGATAGTCACAAATATTAGAAAATTTATAGTAGTTCGGTGCCCCTTACATCTATGTCCACTCTCCAAGACCCACTTGAAAATTTTACTATAATCTCTCCAAGATTACAGCTGCCATTACTTCATCAAGACCATTAATACTTCTACTAATTCACTTGCCATTACTTCATCAAGACCATGGATACGAGCAATGCCATCACCCACTTGAAGTACGGTATCAGTATTCATAATCTTTACTTCTTCATTATATTGTTCAATATGTTCACTAATTTCGTCGGTTAGTTTTTCAAGGCTCGCTATCTAAAACCTAGTTGATTTTTATACATACTCACCAACCATAATAAAATTCTAAGCCAATCCTTGGCTTACAATCTAATTTTCAGACTTGGATAAGCCTTTTCCTTTGCTTCAAAATCCTATTGAAGCTAAGTTACAAGAAAGAGAAAAGTTGAACAACAAAAATAAATAAAAAACTTCTTTGATGAGCAAATAAGTCGATGAAACTTTTTGGTGCCTTCTTAGAGGGAGAATTTTGAACTATTTGAGCTTGTCTTCTTGCAGAATTAAATCACTTAATTTGATATTTTTTAGAGTTGGGAGTGGAATGCTCTCTTTTTAGGACTTTTTTTATTCTTTCTCTTAACTTTTTGATTTTTTTTAATGATTAAATAGACATGCCACTTCCTTCAGATATTTTGTAGGTGATTTTCCATGTTTAGGAGGCTAGAGAACCCTATTTGACTGCTAGAGAAGCAAAAATAATCGTTTGAACCCAATCTGCATATTTTTGGACAGTCTGCAGAAATTAGCCATTGGAGCTCGAGTCAAACCTCGAGTCGACTCGAGCATCAGCTCGAGGCCATTTGCTTCGCTCGATCCTCAGCTCGAGAGTTTCTGTATGAAGATCGATCTTTCTGTATTTTACTGAGACTTCAGCTCGTGGACCTTGAGTCGACTCTAGTCTCTGGTCGAGACTGTGCTGAACTTTACTTTAAAATTATCATCTTCTATATTTCTCCTGAGATTCGACTCGAGAACCTCGAGTCGACTCAAGTCTCCACTCAAGATCTTGCTCCGAAATCACCATTCTCTAAATTTTTACTAAGACTTCGACTCGAGAACCTCGAGTCGACTCAAGCCTTTGGTCGAGATCTTATCCCAAAATCATCATTCTCTAAATTTTCACTGAGACTTCAACTCGAGAATCTCGAGTCGACTCGAGCCTCCGCTCGAGACTGTTTCTTCTGAAACTTTTGCATGCCAGTCTGTATATCAGCTCGAGCTAAATAATGAGTCAAACCTCAAGTTGACTCGTGGGCTTTTCATACTGAAAAATTTTAGTTTGCCCAAAAGTTTTTCTCTTGAATTCCAGTTTTGGGATATCTTTTTCAAGCTTTGTTTTAGGTGTGATTTATGCTCTAAATACCTCCAACTCTTCTCTATCAATTTTCAAATGCACTTATATGGATGTTTTATTTGATACTCTAAAATATATCCTGAAATATGATCTCATCAACTTCATTAGTTCAAATATATACTCAAATATTTTGTTACTCATCAAAATCAATCCTTGGGGTCAATAATTTAGCGACTGAATATTATCAATTTATGATTTATCAATTTACCAATATACCATTACTTATTAATTATTGATTTTTAATGTAAGAAATTAATAATCAAAAAATTCAATAGATCTTGAATTTAATTAAATATAATATAATAATCTAATAATGAATTGATAATAATTATTTGAATATATTTTATCAAAAATAGATAATTAAAAATAGATAAATTTATAAAAAAAATTAAAAAACTAAATTGAGCCAAATCAAAATTCTCGATTTGGTTTCAGTTTGATTCCTTTCTTATTTGGGTCCATTTTTAATTTTTATTTTTTTGTTATTCGATTTTCGGATTTTGTCAGTTCGGGTTGGTTAAAAATGAATGAACAACCCGAGTCCAAATGCAAAACATGCTTGATAAAAAAAATTATTCATAGATTTATCTTTCCACTAGAGGAGGGGTGATGGGTCAGGGTAGGAGAGTTCTTGGACAAGCTCAAAAAGGACCGACGGAGCAAGGAGGATGCACTGCGGATCGGAAGCCAAGAGAGGGCCACGAGCCACCATGCAGGGGGTGACTGACTATGGGAGGGAGGGCTCTAATGGTCTCAAGATGGAGGAAAGGAGGGGAGGGAGGGCTCCAACGATGGTGGGATGGAGGAAGGAGTGGTGGGATGGAGGAAAGAAGGAGAGGGAGGGCTCTGGCGGTGGTAGAACGGTGGGATGGAGGAGAGGTGGGCTCCGATGGTGTTGAGATGAAGGGAGGAGAGGGAGGGCTTCGGTAGTGGTGGGATGGAGGAGAGGGAGGGCTTCGATGATTTCGGGATGAAGAAAGGAAGGGGAGGGAGGGCTCCGATGGTGGCGAAATGGAAGAAGGGAGGAGAGGAAGAGCTCCGACAGTGGTGAGATGGAGGAATAGGATAGGAGGGAGGAAAGGAGGGTTGGAGGGTATGGGAGGTTTGGATGCTAGTGAGAGGAGGATGAGGGTTGGGAATGAGAGAGAGTGAGTGTGAGAGTGAAATTCTTTTTCCTCGGTTGTTTTGAAGTTGCAAACTATTAACGACAGTAAACTTATCGTCGCTAATACTGTCGGTAAAAGAATTAGCGATGAAACTCCATCGCTAAAAATAAAAATTCATCGCTAATATTTTTATCAGATAATTAAATTTTATTTTATTAGTGATGGTAAACTTATCATCGCTAATGTCGTCGGTAAAAAATTCATCTTTAATTTTTTTAAATTTTTCTCTAAATATGATATAATTTTAAAATTTAAAGTCTATCTTCACCGTTCATTGTTAAAATAATTATCATTAGAGTATCATCATAAAAGACCACCTCGATCCGATAGCCTTAGTTATATTGATCAATAAAATTTGATTTTGATGGCTATGAATGATTGCTTAATGATCTGATAGATAGAGACCACCAATGAATTTAAAAACTTACAACAATAATCTTGATGATATTTTTAGCATACGATCAAAATTTTACTTCAATCAAATATTACTATCATGGTCAATTTAGCATAGAATTATTTTGATCATTAAATAAAAAATGAGTGATCAAAAGGCCAAACAGCGTCCGACTAAGGTAATATTTTAGATGAATAATCTTTGCTACTATTTTAATTATTGGTACGATGATGATTCTAAAATTCAAACTATACATATATAAACCATCCATGTTAAGCAGATCTTATAAAAGTATAAGTATAATTACTTAAGAACTTCAAGAATAAGTATCAAGAGTCATATAGTTTTAGATTGTTCATATATGCATGATTTGAATTTTATAATCACCATCATATAAATGATCAAAGTAGTAGCAAAGATTATTTATCTAAAAAATTATCTTATAATCGAATGCCATTTGGCCTTTTGATCACTCATTTTTTATTTAACGGTCCAAATCATTTCATGCTAAATTGATCATGATAATGATATTCGATTGAAGTAAAATTTTGATAATATACTATAAATATCATCAAGATCATTATTGTAAATTTTCAAATCCATCAGTGATCTCTATCTATCAAATCATTAAGCCATCATTCGTAATCGTTGAAATCAAATTTTATTGATCAATATAGCTAAGACTATTGGATCGAGATAGTATTTTATAATAATATTTTAATAATAATTATTTAGATAATAAATGATGAAGATAAATTTTAAATTTTAAAATTATATCATATTAAAAAATAAAAAAATTTAAAATTAGCAATAGCATTTAGTAACGATATTTTTGTCGTCGCTAATACGTATTAGCAATGGCTTTTTAACTATTAGCAATGAAAAAACCATCAATAATAAATTTATTTATTTTTAAATATTAATTATAATTATAATTAAATTAATTAATTATTGATGGCTATTAACGATGACTCAATTTATCGTCACTAATAATTTTAAAAAACTTTATTTAAATAATTTTAAAAATATATTTTTAAAATTTATTAATATTAGCAATAACTTTTTTCATCGCTAATAATTTTATAACTAAATTTTTAAAAATAAAATTATTTTTTATTAACGATGGTAAAATACTATCGCTAATAATTATCTATCATCGCTAATAATAATAAAATCTAATTAAAAAATAAAACTACTTAGTATTAGTGATGGCTAACTATTATCACTAATATTATCGCTAATATCTATAGCGACGACATTATCGTCACCACTACCATCGCTAATAACTATTAATGACGGCTAAACTTTCATCGTTAAAGCTGTTAGTAAAAAAGAATATTAGCGATGAAATTTTTTTTATCGCTAATTCTATCGCTAATATACATTATTAGCAATGATAAAAATGCCATCGCTAATGGCCATCACTAATACTCTATTTTCTTGTTATAGATGTACCCAAAATAACTTTTCATACATGGTATGGGTACTATGAATTTTTAGTCATATCTTTTTGGTTAACTAATGCTCCAATAGCTTTTATGGACTTAATAAATAGGGGGTTCAAGTCCTTTTTAGATAAATTTGTGGTGTTCTTTATTGATGATATCCTAGTTTATTCCAAGAGTCAGATTGAGCATGGGCAACATTTAAGGGTTGTATTAGAAACCCTAAGATAGAAATAATTATTTGGCAAATTAAAAAATTATGTTTTGATTAGGCAACATGATCTTTTTAGGACATATAGTATCTATAAATGGAATTTTTGTAGATCCGAAGAAGATAGAGGCAATAGTGAACTAGAGTAGACCAAATAATGTTTCTAAAGTTCACAGTTTTCTAGAATTAGCTGGATATTATAGGTGATCTATCGAAAATTTCTCTTGTATTGCTACATCGTTGACTCAACTAACCCATAAAGAAGTTAGATTTGAATGGTCTGAAGAGTGTGAGTAGAACTTTCAAGAGCTAAAATAGTATCTGGTATCACCTCCTATTCTTACCCTTAATTTTAGGGGTGGTGATTTCACCATTTATAGTGATACTTCAAAAAGAGATTTATGGTGTGTATTGATGCAGAATGGCAAGGTAATTGCATATTCCTCTTGATAATTGAAACCTTATGAGGAAAATTATCCTATCCATGATTTTGAACTTAGAGTAGTAGTGTTTGCATTAAAAATTTGGAGACATTATTTGTATGACGAGTTTTGTGAAGTATATACGGATTACAAAAGTTTGAAATACATCTTCACTTAGAAAGAACTTAATATAAGGCAGAGAAGGTGGTTAGAGTTGCTCAAGGATTATGATTTGTCCATACATTATTATTAAAAAAAAGTAAATGTGGTTGCTGATGTACTAAGTAAAAAATCTTTAAGTAATATATCTACTTTAATAATGTCTCAGAGGTTTATTCTAGAAGACTTGAGAAAAATAGAGATTGAAATGTGTTTGCCTAGCTTCAAGGTATAGTTTGTTAATCTGTAAGTTCAACCTATTATACTAGAGAAGATTAAATATGCTCAGATAAATGATCCTCAACTATAGAAGATCAAGAGCGATATTAAGTCAGGCTCCCAGATGGAGTTTAAAATTTATGAAGATGGATCATTGAGATTTAATAATAGAATTTGTGTTCCTAATAATCCTCAATTAAAAAGAGAAATTATGGAGGAAGCCCATTGCATAGGATATACAGTACATCCTGGGAGCACTAAAATGTATAGAGATTTGAAGAGTATATTTTGGTGGAACAATATAAAAAGAGAAATTGTTCACAGTGTTTGACTTATCAGTAGGTTAAAATTGAACATCAAAGATGAGGAGGATTATTACAACCTCTTGTTATTCTTGAATGGAAATAGGAATACATTACAGTGGATTTTATTTCTAGATTGCCACGAACTCCTAAAGGTTATGATGATATATAGGTAATAATAGATAGATCGACAAAATCTACTCACTTCTTGGCAATTAAATCCAAAATGAAATTAGAAAAATTTATAGAGCTTTATATTGAACAAATTGTAAGGTTGGACGGGGTTCATGCATCTATTATATTAGATAGGGATACATGATTTGTGGCTCACTTTGGGGCAGCCTGCATAAAGCTCTAGGACCAACCTTAGTTTCAATATAGCTTTTCACCCTCAAATAGATGGTTAATCAGAAAGAAAAAAGATTCAAACTCTAAAAGATATTTTGAGAGCTTGTGCCATTGATATGAAAGGTTCTTGGGACCGTCCTTTGATTGAATTTGCTTACAATATTATATAGTTACTAAGCAAGCATACAAATGGCTCCTTAGCTCTTTATGGAAGAAAATGTAGATCTCTAATATGTTGGAATGATGTAGGTGAAAGCAAGCTCATGGGTCCTGAAATTGTTCAACAAAGAGTAGAAGGAATTCAATTAATCAAAGAAAGCCTCCAGGCAGCTCAAAGTATATAGAAGAGTTACACAGACAATAAAAGAAGAGAGCTAGAATTTCAAGTAAGAGATCATATTTACTTGAAAGTATCTCCAACTAAAAGATTGATGCGATTTGGAATCTATGGGAAACTAAGTCCACGGTATGTGGGCCCTTTCAAGATTTTGGAAAAGATTGGAACTGCAGCATATCTACTGCACTCTCTAGAATCTATGATGTATTTCATATTTCCATATTATGCAAATATATTTCAGATGAAAGTCATGTGTTGGAATTGACGCCCCTATAGCTTCGAGAAAATTTATTTTATGAGGAACAACAGTGTGTATAGTTGACAAGAAAGAGCAAATTTTGAGATGGTATACCATTCCCTATATAAAAATTCAATGGAATAATCATATTAATCATGAAGCTACTTGGGAGCTGGAGAGTGAAATGAAAAAAAAAAAATACCCACATTTTTTTTCCGAATGAAAGTATTTTAAAATTTTGGAGATGAAATTTATTTAAGAGAGGGAGGATATGACACCTAGACCCAAACCCACTAAACCTGGCCCAGGTCCCCCGCATGTTATCGCTAAAGGTGGTGTGGGGGTGGGGAATAAAGAATGGGAGAGGAGAGGTGCATGTCTTCTTAACGTGCGCGCTTTCCCTCTCATGTGCGATTGTGGCAATGAAATAAATGAAAAGAAAGAAAATAAAATGGAGAAAGAAATGAAAAGATGGCAAGGCATGGAAGGGGGATACGAGCAACTATTTATCGTGTGAGGTGGCCAAGAGTTCCATATTCTCTTATTTTTCTTCCATTTATAAAACTCTCCCTTCCTCCCATATACCTTCCATAAATTTGTTCTTTATCTTACTCCTCTCATAGTGATTTCATTAATTTCTCTATAAAAATTAGAAATTGACCAAATCTTTGAGAATTCTAGAAAATTAGAAATTATTTTAATATATTAATATACCGCCGGTAGACCCATATGCATGTATGGTTTTGGGTTTTAGGTCTCAAAGCATCTACGTGATCAGATTAAGATTATTTAGATTTTTACATCCATAAGATAAGTGACTTAACATTTCTTGGTGTGTTTTCAAAATGATTTAATAATCTTTGCATTTGTCTAATTGAAGGGTCAAGCATGTTATGTTTTATCTATATTATAGGAATTAAATATACATTTTGATACCTCCGCAAGTAAATTAGTTTGATATATGATTTGATCTGATGCTGATTTTAGAAAAATATGGTTGGACAACTCGCACAAATATTTTTTTTAAAATATCAAGCATGGCTATGATCAGTTCTAGCCCCGACCGCCAATGAGGATTGTACGTTGGTCCTATCGACTTATAATTTAAAAAACTAGTTTCAATACTATACCATTGGTGAATAGAATAGTGGTTATCTGAGGGCCCATTATCTGTTATTTGTTATCAGTATTGGTTAGATATTACCAACCAATGCTATTGGGTTATATGGCCATAGCCAATGTTAAATTTAATATTAGTTAATGAAAAGTATGGTCTTAAAAATTAAAAAAAAAATTATTATTCTCTGATATACGACGAGAGTTGAGTGTCGCCAATCAATTATATAAATTTAGTTTTGTTACGAATCAACATGCATTGACTCATCTTGAAATATTCTGATACTTACTGGGCTAGTGCAGCTCATTATTTTTTCATCTTTTTGTCTATTGCAGATGCCGAACTATGAATGCTTATGAAAATTTAAGAGAGCATGCTAGCTAGATGTAAATACTAGATATTATATATAGTTATGTTTGCTAACCGGGTTTGTGTGAAACTCTAGATTTGAAAATTATCATAAAAACTCTTGTTAATATTATATGAAAGTATATTGACTTTTGTTATCTTGGGATTATACGATAATGGAGATAAAGGGATGGTGATATGTAATTATATCAACTCTTGAAGATTGAGAATAATCTGATTAAGATTTTTATGAAATAATTGGATTTGTTATTCAAGAAGCTTTGCATGTCCGTGAGGTTCACTTGCAGGCATGCGGCATCTATTATGCTTTGTTTCCGTGCGTGACAATGGTAATAAATTTCATGTTAGTTTCCAGAGAAACGGTACCACTTACAGATGAACCCCAACCTTCTAAATCCATCTAATATCTCTTTGTTGCGCTGGGGGATTTCTAAGAACGTTATAAAGCTCACTAATTTTGACCTTCAACCCCCTGGATCCTTCCTAGCCAAGTCCATCATCCATATTCCCCGAAGGAATCACCATAGAGAACACTAGGGAACTAAGAACACCTCCATAACAATGTTCAATAAGTCCTATATCCCATGATCTAGTTCCAACAACCATTAAATCACATACAACCTTATTTTTAGTGCTTCATGATCGGGCAATATGCCAGCAAAGCTGTTGAGATCCCTGGGTCATTCACTACACTAACAATCCTATCATCCCTAACCATCCATCTAAATTTAAAAGCAAGCATAGAAGAAGATATCAACTAAAGAAACAACCGTGATGCTAGTTACCTATGCCCGACCGATCATCTATCATTAGCATACTCCAAGGATTTATTGGGTCTAAAAGTAGTTTTTATAGCATGTCTCATCATCAAAGCATCCTAATGAATGGATGCATGGAACCCTTATAAGAAAACTCGTGTCATATTTTCAACTCGATTGGTAACTCTTGTAGGTAAGAAAAAATTGGCCGTATATAATATATACCAGCATAGCACTCAATAGTGATTCGATAAAGAATAATCTTGCCCATCATTAATAACGAGTTTCATTGCCACCCCTCCAAATAAAATCTTGGAACCTCTAAATTAATGGGTTACATTCAGAAACTCAAGGTCGTCAACCCATAATAGGTATTCCCAAATCCTGCTAATCTCCTTCACGTTCTTCAACAGCAAAACAAGCTTTATGTGATACTTAACATGGAAACCAATCTTGGACTGAATATATCAGAGGACTTATGAATGTTGTCCCAACATCCAACAATAATATAATCCTCAACTAATCTTTGTACCTCTACTACATTGATCAGAGCAGCTTTAGCAATCAAAAGACAATCAACAACAAATAACAAAAGAGAGAGCAGATAAGCAGTTGGTGTCGGCTGATGCGCTCAAAAGAATTTGACCAACTCTCCGATTAGAGCATCAGATAAATAGATACGGTGACAATAGGTACCCGAGGGACAATGTATGTTAGAGGAACTCCCATCTAACCCGATCGTAGGCTCATTCCATCTTCATCTTAATGGCCATGAGATTTCTGATTTTTAGAGCTCTTATTAGAACAATACATTATCAAAGATATTTCGACTTCTCACAAAAGCCTCCTGCTCTAAGCTGACTAGCTCATTTCAAACAGATTGTATTCTATAGACCAAAATCTTAACTAGAATTTTATATGGGATCGTGCAGAGGTTAATTGGCCAATAATGAGATGGTTCAAGAGCATATGATTCTCTTCTTCTATGATCTTAGCTATAATATTGCCCTAATTCTTCTCTTCGACACAAGGGTCATGAAAGCATCTTTTAAAATTCCTAAAACCCGGTGCCATGGGCCTGATATCTAACCGGGTGGTGGGTTGAGTAAAACCATCGGTAGAAGCTAGTTTCTAATTGCTAGTGTTTATGAAGCCTTGGTCACAGCTGATCGCTGGATCGCTGAGTTTCCTTCCAAGGCCTTGGAGCAGTATTTTTCCGATGGCCCCTTATCCCTAAATCCCAACCTCCGCCGTTCACCACCATATCTCCCCCTTCTACCTCGATCTCACTCTCCTCCCTAGTCTGAGACGGTGACACCGGTGCAAAATATGGATAAGGCTGATGGGTGTTAGTGCTGCTGATGGCGGTGCTGCCAACAGCCTCGTAGGGGGATAAAAGTAGATTGGATAATATCCGTCTAAGTTAATTTTTATATTTAAATTTATTTAAATATGAATAAAAATTTAAGCATTCAATATCCATATTCATATTCATCCAAGAAAAATGAATATGGATATAAAAATTTTAGGCAAAAGACCTCTCACTACCAAGTGAATGCACAACATATTAATAAAAGATTTAGATATTCAATAAGTCAGTGCATACATATGAAAATATCTATATATAGTATAAATAATTTCTATCTAGAAATGATTCTAAACGTTGAATCTTGTTAAATCGATCTCAACCATTTGTACCGAGCACCAAAAAACATCCATTCTCACTCCATCTAATACGGTGGAACTCTCTTATATATTTCATTAGCCGTATATACTGTAAAATTTATTAGTGAACCTTGATTGTGTCCTAACCTTATGTTTGATCTCCTGTACATGTGCTCATTGATTATCTCCTAAGGCACTCAAATCCTACTTGAGTGTTGCCTGTCTCTTGCTAATTTCAATGTCAACGCCCATCCCAATCCCACTCTCCTTCCTCTCTTTTAACTCATAATCTAGTCCAACTCCAATTCTCTTGCTCTCTTGATCCCATATCCATTTATAGATCATGCCGTACCTTGAGGAACATTACTTCGTTTTATTCAAGGTTTAAACTTAATTGAAATGATTTAAATAAGCATATGGATTTTTTTTTTTTTTTTTTGGGTAAACAAAGGATCTGAAAGCTTTCATTCCAGGAACGAACTGGACAAGTAACAGCAACAAAGTACATAACAGACTCCAACCGGATTACAAACACCAACGGAACCCATTTACAGTCTGCATCGAGAAAACAGCTGTCAGCTAGCAAAGAAGAACTGAGAATCCAGTTTAAGATAAGACATACAAAGAATAAAATGAAAGTCCCATTCCTTCAACTCTCTGTTGGAAGGTAGAGAGAATGCTGAAATCCAGCATTCAACGAGGCACTATCTTTTGATACCAACACCAAAACAAGAGCCTGGAGAGATGCCATAACACAACAATAACAGCAAAACCTTAGCAGCGTTCAACTAGCATTTAGATTTTGACGCTGTGTCCTCCTAACTCCCATGTCCAAACCGTTAGCCTGCAAAATGGAGAACAGGTTAGGATGGATCATGAGCACTCCATGTTTATTTTTACTAGTTTTTATAAATAATTATGAGAGTAAAGATGTAATGATTCAAAAAAAAAAAATATATATATATATATAATCAATAATTAACTAATTTTTATTAAAAATATTATATTTTTATAAAATTTTTAAACATAGAAATCAAAGTCAAGGAGGGCGAGGCTAACGGTGGTTCCGGAGAAAACGTACCCTCTTGGCCCACCCATCCATCATTGACCAACCATCACGGCTACGGAGCTACGGCGAGTCATCGTAAAGGTTCCCCACACTAAGATCTTCTCCGTCCTTGCACCACAAGAGCTACCTACCAGACACCCGCAACCAAGATTCCACGGAGGCTGCTGCCGTCCGGTCCTCAAACAAACTCCCCTGGCCCACCGAAATGGCACCGCTTATCACCACAAAAGTTGCCCTCCACATGAGAGGGGTTCTACTTTTCGGTCCGTTTACAAAATTTTAGGGGCGGTAGGAGAGAGGTTGGTCTCTTCAAATCCACGCACCAAACCCCGAGACGGACCGGTCTTGTCTATATCTTACCTTCCCTTGTCCCCTCTCCACCAAACCCAACGCCCTCCCAGTGACCGTAGAACAAAAGCAGAAGCAGGGTAGTGGAGAGGAGGTTGGGAGAGTCTTTTCATGATGGAGTCGTTGCAATCCCTCAACGTCGAGATCGTCGGGATCGCCGTCGCCGTTGTAGCCGTCGCCGTTGGCGCGGCCTACCTCTACCTCACCAAGAAACCCAAGGGTACAGGGCCCTCATGAATTTGGTTTTATTATTTCTTCTCTCGAACTTTGGGTTTTATAAAAAGTTGTGATTTTTTTTCCCCAATTTTTCTTTGTGGGTGGCTTCTGTTCATTCAAAGATTGTATTTTGATCATCAAATCCTGGAATTGAACGTTGTTGTGGATAAAGTGCATATTTTTTCTTTTCCCATTGGGGAGGTTGTGACTTGCTTGTCTTAAAAATTTGTTCGAGGGTTTTGCGGGTGCTGAATGGTGGTTTTTTTCTATCTGTCGACTGTTGGATCACCAAGTGAGGTTTTAGATTCTTATAAGTTAGATACTGTTGAAAATCACTCGATCATGCCTCTTCCTTATGAAATGATTCAGCTCTAGAGATTTTTGTTTGTTTAATTATGTAATTCTTAGATTTGTGAAATAAAGCTTATTGAAGTAGAATGTTATTCTGTAGTTTTCTGCTTGGAGATCACATCGTTCACATCTTTGTTATACAATATGAAGGTTTTTAATTTTATTCTTTTGAATAGAAGGTGACGGTAAAGTGAATTGCAATGCTGGTCCATTGGTTGTTAGGAAGAAAACTGTATCGAAAATAATGCTCGTTTCTATGGCTTTCTTTTTCCAGGTTGCTTGGACCCTGAAAACTTCAAGGATTTCAAACTCGTGGAGAAAAAGCAGCTGAGTCATAATGTGGCCAAGTTTCGATTCGCTCTTGCCACACCTACTTCTGTGCTGGGTCTTCCTATTGGACAGCATATCAGTTGCAGGTTGGTTCATCTGGTTTACATGCTTGCCATGCGCACCCATCTCGCTACTGCAATTTGAATTTGCTTGAGTGATTTTCTCATTGTACTTAAGATTCTATCATTGGTTCTAATAGGGGAAAGGACAGTGTTGGTGAAGAAGTTATTAAACCATATACACCAACCACTCTGGACTCTGATCTTGGGTGCTTTGAACTTGTTATAAAGGTATGCACGTTAATGTGATTTATCTTGTGCTGATTGAACTTTAAAGCACTTATTCTTTTAATATAAACCTTTCCAGTTCATTGATTGATGTTTCAAAATTCTTTATCACTTTTTGCCAAGAATAACAACACCAGGATCATCTAGCACATTCAGTCTTGCTGACGCTCATTTTTATTATTGTGTAGATGTATCCTCAAGGAAGAATGTCTCATCATTTCCGTGAAATGCGAGTTGGAGAATACTTATCTGTGAAGGGACCTAAGGTATTCATTCTTGTTTTCTCCTGCAAAATACATGTGTTAACAAGACATTTTACAACATGAAGAGCACTTTGTCGTTGGGTGATTTATGTTGCAATAGATTTAATTAATTCCTCTTTGTAACAGTGTTGTTAAACTATTTTGTTTTATAAATTTGAGTGCATTATGTAGGATCCCTTATTTTTTTAATTAAAGATAAGAAAGTAGACTGGTATAATATTTTTTTTTTTTTTTTTGGTTCTAACAGTCTAATACTATCAAATTTAGATTAACTCGAGATCAAGGGAGTCTGATTTTATTTGTGAAGCTGCAGAAGCTTATCATGCTCTGTACTAACACAAGTTTTCTCAGATATTATGTTGTCATTACTCATGCTTGCTCATTTTCTTTTCAGTTCACTATATGTGTAACCATGTCGCATGGTTGTAGGAAGTTTTCCAAGCATCTAAAAGGTGCATGGTATGCTTTGACTGGTTCGATATATCAAAATTCATAGTGGATGGCATGGATTTATATGTATCATATCTGTGAGCAAGTTATGCTGATAGTGATTTATCACATTATGATGATAAAGGACTGAGAAAATTCTTAAATTTATGGTATGATTTTGATTTGATCCATTGTTTGCCCACTTGAAAACAGTCCCCCTGAAGACCACTTAGTCGTTAGATAATTGCAGGGTATAACTATGTAATGCCTATAAACTTGTGGTACATCAGTGTACATATCTAACTCGCCATATCCATGGTCAGCAATTATACAGCTAGTTTCCTTGTATATTCTCCTTTCTGTTTAATAACGGAATCAACATAATAACAATTATTGCTTATGCTTTTGCATGTCTGTTGACTATTAGTATACTGCGAAAGCATACATGTGCATGCATGCATGCTCCCCCTGTTTACATGTACTTGTTTGCTCGGTCTAATCTACTAACGTTTTGGTCTATTTTCCTTGAACAACTCTATTGGCATTTTATTTTGTTTTAATCAACATGACATCTTGAACTATAATGAATTTGTGACACAATAAGACTAATTATCAAACCTGAGCTTGTTATGATAGATTTACGTGATAAGGGCATGGTGTTCCACATCAACCAGATACTTTCTTGCCTCCTATTGGTCATTCTTAAACTCGATACTGTACCCTCATACCTTTAATAAATGCATCCATTTGGTATGCCTTTTTTAATTCCTACTAGATCGTCTCTCTTTGCCCTTCATCTTTTCTTACATTGAAATCCATTCATTCTCTAATTTTAGACCCCTTCATATCAGTTTTAAAAGCAGGAAAGCAACCACATTAGCAATTTTTTCGTCCTAAAGAGCATATTGATTTTTGGCAAATATCATCAGTTGGAGTAATAGTTTATTTCTTATGAGTTAATGATAATATTTGTACTTTTATACATTAATCTAACTCATAATTAGACATCCTTATGCTTCTAGTCTACTCAAGGCATGTTTGGTTGGGGGAAGTTGGGCTTTGGAATGGGAATGAAAATAAATATTCCCATTCCATCTATTTGGTTGAGAGGAGTCTTATTTTCATTCTGATTTAGGGAGGAATGAGAATGCCCCAATCCCCCAATATCTAATCCAGACTCTCCCTAGTATCCAAATACCATTCCAATTCCGATTCTAGTTAGAACCAAATGTGTCGGGGAATATGACCATTCCAATTCCCATTCTAGTTCATTCCATTTCTGATTTCGATTCTGGTCGCGAACAAACTCACCCTTGACATATTGGTTGCTTATAAGTATATGCAGTTGGACCAGTCCAAGCAAAGTCTATCTCATGTATGTACATGCATGCAAGCATAGAGGAATAAATGTATGCATTCATGCATACATGTTTACATAAATGTGTAGATATATATTACATACATGCATCCATACATACAAGAAGATGAAGATATTGTCAACTATATTTCAAGTTGAAGTTGATCAAGTGAAAGTGGAAGATGGTAGTCTGATACCAATGATCTGATCTGTTAGATGTGATCTACCACCTCTAAACTATCTATAGAGAAAAAAAATCTTGTGATTTGGAGACTCCTAGATTATACATCAAGTGGTCAAAATATATAGTTAAAATAATGTGATTAACTACCTATTTTTGTCTGCTTGATGAATAGGCTAGGATCTTTAAATCACATAGGTAGTAGATCACATCCAACCAAGGGGAAGAATAGGAAGAGATGTGAATATGTAAACAACACTTTTACGCCCCCTCCCTCTCCCTCTATTTTTTTTTTTTACTTGTATTTTTTTATTTTATTGTGGAGGATCATTTTATTTGCTAGCACTTGTTTGCTATTAATTTCCCGAACAAGTTTTCTTGGAATATATATATATATATATATATATATATATATTATGGTTAAAGATGCAATGAATAGAAAAATATTGAAATAAATAAATATGAGGGGAGCAAGAAGATAATGAAGACAAAATTAAGTTTATAGGAGAGACTAACAAAATAGCATGTTATCTGCCAATGTGGTGTAGTTTTGAATAAAAAGTTTGTCTGAAGCTAGTTGTTTTACATGTCCCTGAAACACTATACAACTAATAGCATAATCCTTAGTCCCTTCTTAAGTTGGACTTAGGGATATTGACCATTTCCATTCTGAAACAAATCCCACAAATTGTGAATGCCTTCATGCTTTTTGCATGCAACAGTCTTCACATTTGTACATCTTTGGCACTTTGAAATTTTTCATCTTCAAAAATTCTCTCTTCTGCTTAACTTTTATTTCTTCTTTTCTACTTCCAGCACCATCATCTCTGTTCTCCAATGAAGTTTAGCATTTTGCTTTTGAGCTCATTGGGTTTTTTCCTTCCCCTCTGGCCATAAGGGTATGAAATAGTGAAATAAGACTTGCATGAGACTCTTTAATGTTAGATGATATTCGATAATTTTTTCAAATGAATCAAAAAGGGTCGACTTTAACCAATATCTGACCATATGCTTCCCATGATTGCACCTTTAGATGATATTTAGTGGAGTCTTCCATGGTGTTGCCTTTTAGTTTCCTATCACTTTATTGAGAATTTTTTAAATCTTTTTAAAAGCTTATTTTACCTTGTACACCAAATGATTTATAAAGGCATAAATGATACTGTTGCTCTGTTACCATGCAATTTATATTGGGCAAATGCGAAGAATAACATGATTATGCTTCTGTCAAGTTGCTGAACCAAGAATATTTAACCACCATGAAATCCTTTGCATTCTCATTAAAAAAATCCTCATGCATTTATTTTGAATGTTTAGTTTCCTTGTAGTGATTGTTTTACAAGGAAGTACTGGTCAGTGCTGTTAATCTGTTTGGACAAGATGGCGACTGGTTAAATTTTGGTTGGATCTGTGCAGATCTAAATCTGAATCCAGTAGCTAAAGCTATGAGTTCCTTGGTCACATATATAACTCATTTTATTCATGGCATTCTTCAAGCCATGTGCAAATATTTTGTAGAGTGGCGAATAGCATTTCCCAATCTTTATTTAGTCATGATAATGTAGTGAAAGATTCGAACAAAAAATTCTAGTATACTCAGCAAGAATTGCCGATAACAAAAAAAAGTGATTCATTGGAATATGTTCTTAAAAGAGATCTTTATGACATTATAATCGATTTTGGCAATTTTCAAAGGTCCGGTAACCCGTTGGGAAAGATGTGATCCTCATTGCATTTCTTATATGGTTTGTGGGAAATCATAATGAGAAGTTATTTTAAGTCAAAATGCAATGCTCTTGCTTGAGTGATGGGAATCAGGAATTGTGCACGTATTCCAGAAGGAAGTGTCGCTAAATCCTAATCCTAATATATTTTTATAGGTTTAATTTTGTGGGTTTATTTAGGTTATTTTATTTTATTGGAATTTTTAATTTTGGTAGAACTCTGTAAGAAGAGTCATGTTAGGGTTCAAGTCAAGAATTAGACTTTTGATAGGATGTTTTTGTTTTTTTATTTAAAGGCTCCACCTACGTGGAGAAAAAATAGACCTGAATGATTGATTGGCTAATTGAATTCCTGAATCCAGGCTTTGAATTTTTGTTTCTTTTCTTTCTTTTTTCTTAATTTTATTCTTGTTCTTCATTTGTTTTCTTGGAGCTTTACATCAATTTGGTATTGGAGTTAAAAGATCCTATAATTCTTCGATTCCACGATACTTTTTTCTGAGTTGCAAAAATTCCCCTCTTCTTTGTTTTGACACCATCCTTCCCCTCTCCATCTCTCTCTCTTGCTCTTCCCATCACCTTCCACCTGATCAAAAAAAAAAAAAAATCTTTGGCATTATCTTCCTCGTCTTTCCCTTCCCCTCTTCATCTCTTTCTCTTTCTTTTGAGTCGTAGCTCGCCCCACCTCGACGACCGCGCCCTCACTTTTTTCGGTGGTCGAGCAATGTGTGGAAGTTTCGAACGCTCCTCTCGTCGCTTGCCACCGATCGTCTTCTTCACCAATGCCGGTGCCTAGCGGCCTCTTTCCGGCCTTTCCGCCGCCGCAACTTGTTCGGCCCTTTTCACCGCTGCAACCCATCCACTGCCATAACTGCTGGGAGCCTCCAACCACCGTCGACTTAGCTCCCTCTCCCTTCCAATCTCTTGCAGGAGCTTCAATCAGGTAGGAGGCTCTGATCGTAGGCCGACCAGATGACCGCAAGCCGCCACCGACCGACCATGGACTCCCCGGCTTCCGTCAACCATCAAGCACTCCCACTTATAGAACTTCCTCGTCGTCCTGCCTACCCATCATTGCTGCTGCCCCGTTGCTGACCACTCATCACTGTCAATGCCGTCTCGCCGCCCCTCTTCTCTGCCCTCGCCAGTCACAAGATTCCTGGGACCATCGGAGAAAAGAAAGAAGGGCGCCACCTTCTTTCTCAAATAAAACATGCGGTCCATAGACTGCGTGTGAGCTATGGTCTATAGACCGAGTCTGTAGACCCCAAAAAAAAAGGAGGATTTCCTTGTCTTCAATCTGCATCACAAGGTGAAAGGTACAATTCTTTCATTAAATTTTAGATTTTTTTTAAATCTTTGATTAATTTATATTGTTTAGATTTTTATTTTATCATATTTCTTTCACATATTTGCTGTTTCTTGTACCAAACACCCATATAATCTACTATTACATGCACCAAAAATATAGATAATAAGTTGGATCCTATAATTTTACTGTGAGCATCATAGCTAAAATTTTAAGTATATATAATATTTAATTAATATTAAAAAAATTTTCGCTATCATGACAATTGGTAATTTAAAAGATGCATATATTGCCATGAAAAAAGAACTTGAGTCTCTTAAAAATACCGAAACAATCTTTCAAGAAACTTTAAACCAGATCTATCAGTCATTAAACCAACTTTATATTGAGATTGGTGAGCTTCGTGCTAGCCAAGTAACCATGTAGATATGGCCAATCTTATAGATCAACAAGTAGAATGTCAAATTTTTCTAAGAGAGTCAAGAATAGGCAAATAACCTGTAGAAGATGATTTTTCTAGTAGTCAGCCTCTTCATCAATCTCTTTCATGAAATTTTAAATCTATTGAAAGCCAGAGTCATGTTATGCACACTAGTTAGACATCCCCGATCTACACAACAGTCCCTTTGATTAGCCACCACTCCACGAATAATTTTGAGAGCCAAATTTTCATATGAGAGATGAGTGTGATTTAGAAGGATATGTAGGACAAGTAGAGCAGCCAAATTTCATATCTAGATATTCTAGGCAGCCTACTAGATGTGCACAAAATCCTAGATATTTTAGACCTCAAAGACAATAAATTAGAATATATCCAAATAGATTTGAAGATTTTGAAGAACCATTAAAAGGGGTTAAAGTTGAAGTCGTCTCTTATGATGGTAGATTGGATCTAGAGGCCTTTCATGATTGGTTATTAGATTTAGAGTCCTATTTTGAGTGGTATCACATGTCGGATGCCTCTCGCATCCGCTTTGCAAAAATGAAACTAATAAGATCCATCAAGTGGTATTTGCAAACTATTGAAAGGAACTTAGAACGAGTAGGACATCCTACTATAGTACTTTTGGAAAGAAATAAATTTAAACTATGCGAGAAATATGTTCCTATTTATTATAAAAGTCAATTATTAGATCAATAGTATACTCTTAGATAAGAAAACACTAGCGTCACTGACTACATGACTCGTTTTGAGAATTTACAGTTGAAGTATAACATATCTAAGGAGTCATGAAATTTAGTATCTAAATTCATTAGCGGTTTACAAAATGATCTGAAAAGAGGAGTTTTCTTGTATTCATCCGATTATGTAGGAGAAATCTATCATAAAGTCCTAAAAATTGAGAAATTTATAGAACTTCATCTCAAAAAAGAGTTTTCTTTTTTAATGAATCTGGGTAGTCTAAGTCTATCTCTGATAGTCGTACAAGAAGTATCATAAATAGCCTCTTCCTGTTCAGGATCGAATCCTACAAATATTAGAATCCGAGAACCTATGCTAAAGATATCTTAATCAGCTAGTTCATCAAATATAGAGTGTCATTATTGCCATAAAAAGGGTCACATAGCTGCTAGATGTCTACGTTGTACTCTGACCATAGAATCAGAATATGAGGAAACAATACCAGCTGAAAATACACTAGAAGATTTTAATCTCTTAGAACCAACTAATTATGAGAAAGAGGAAGAATATAAAGAATCAAGAGGCTAGGTTAATGTCATGCGCTGTATTGTCACCACTCCTGCAGATTTTGAGGCTTGAAAATGTACTAGTATTTTTCACACATACGCACAATGTAGGAATAAAGTATGTAAATTTATCATTGATGGTGGTAGTTCCATGAATATAATATCTAAGTCTGTAGTTAATCAGCTAAAATTGAAACCTCAACCTCATCTTCATCTTTATAGAGTTGCCTGGGTAGATAAAACATCTCTTCCAATTAATGAATGTTGTCTAGTATCGATTAAAATGGGAGCTTATTTTGTCGAGATTATGTGTGATGTCTTATCCATGGAGGTTACTAGCGTCTTACTAGATCAATCTTGGATTTATGATATGGATGTTCGTAATTTTGGTAGAGAGAATACCTATGTCTTCACTCATAATGACAAAAAAATCAGATTAAATCCTGCCAAGCCTAGCATGTCTCAACCTGCCAAAGGGGATAAGAACTTTCTTCAAACTCTTGATTAGAAAAATTGTCACATTTTAATCCATAAAGAATTTGAAAAAGAAAGTGGAGAATTCGAGATAATGTTAGCTATCCTCCCCAGGAGTGAAATTAATCTGACTTCAGACTCCCAAGATAACCCATCTCCTAAAATTAAGCAATTGAAAGAGAAGTTTAAGAATATGACCCCTGAAGACATATCCGAGGGCTTTCATCCCTGTCAACCCATTAATCTTGTTTCTTTACTAATAAATAACTGCACTTCTAAATCTATCACTTTTTTTGCTAAACACATTAATGATATTTATACTGAAATTAGACAAAAGATTGCTGAGTATTGAAAAATATAAACTTGCTATTAATGCTCATCATAGAAACGTAGAGTTTAACGAGGGTGACTATGTAATGGTTCGTATTCGTCTTAAACATTATTCACGAAATTCATTCAAAAATTTATATGCTCGAGCCACTGGTCCATTTCGCATATTTCGTAAACTTGGATCTAATGCATATTATATAGAATTACCTTATGATTTAAAATTTAGTCCAATCTTCAATGTTGAGAACTTGTTACCTTATCAAGGTGCATTTGAGCCTCCTACTATACATGTAGGTGATAGCAGGGATCACACTCCATCTCCTCCAGTGCCAATTTCAGTTCTTCTATCACTTCCACCATCTTCATCAGATCGAATCGAACGCATTATCACGGATGTGATTGTTTCTACTACTGATAGAGGATTTCATTGATTCTTGATCAAATGGCATGATCGTCCAGACTTAGATGCTACTTGGATTCTTGAAGAAGATCTACGATGCATTGATTCAAACATTTTAGAAGTTTACATCAATTCCTCGTCAGAGTCGAATTCTTTTCAGCCAGAAGAAAATGATGGGAATCAGGGATTGCGCATGTATTTCAGAAGGAAGCGTCGCTAAATCCTAACCTTAATATATTTTTATGGGTTTAACTTTGTGGGTTTATTTAGGTTATTTTATTTTATTAAGATTTTTAATTTTGCTAGAACTCTGTAAGAAGAGTTCGGTTAGGATTCAAGTCAGGAATTAGACTTTTGATAGGATGTTTTTGTTTCTCTATTTAAAGGCTCCACCTGTATGGAGAAAAACAGACCTGAACAATTGATTGACTAATTGAATTTCTGAATCCAGACTTTGAATTTTTATTTTATTTTTTTTTCTTCTTAATTTTATTCTTATTCTTCGTTTATTTTCTTGGAGCTTTACATCATTGAGCCATGCTAATTAATGAGGCCAACAGGTGCATCTCCTATATGTCAAATTTAGGAAAGATTTTGTGACTAATCTGAACTTTGATTTGGTGCAATATTTTGTTCATGCCATCTTTAAGGAGACTTGCTATAAATCTTGAAGTTTAATTGTCTGATAGGGTGGTCAATAGGTTATGCAATTTAAGCTCATGAAACTATGTTTTGACCCTTAAGGGTGAATGAGTCCAGAATAGGATGGAAGATGGCAAGGGCTGATGTAGGCTACTGTTTCATCCAAGGTACACCATACCATACTGAACCAGGATGTACGGGGCATGCCATATTGTATCAGTTTGTTTCTAGCATGTAGTATGGGGGTTGTGCCAATATTTGGCATGCCGAACTTGCCTCCGTACTGGGGTTATCGATGGTAACAAGGTGGCATCGATACAAGGCTTGGTACCATGATGGCATACATTGGTTTCATTTTTATGTCACAAATATTAACCCTAGCAACAAAATTAAGGCACATCTCAAGAAACCTCCTCTATTATAATGATTTTGAAATGAAGATTTATTTTAGTTATCCTAAAACTACCAATGAGCCTTATCTGCAAGGTTTGTGGTACTAGTGCGTGCTACCCCAATCATACCATACCAATACCTAACCAAAACTCAGTATGCGAACTATATTGAGTCTCAATACTGCAAATCAAACCTCATACTGATCATCTCTCATATTGTACCAGCATGGTACCGGTAAGGGGTCCGATGTGAAGATAGCAAACCTTACTTATCTCATTTTTATGAGGTCTGATTTTTGGATACGAGAATGAGCAATCAAGGCAAGCTTTCAACCTAACATGAGCCATTTGCGAATTGATATTGATTTCTTAGCAAACGGCACTAAAGGTGGTTAGGCTTCTGCTTTAGAGTTTAAAAGACTGGCTGATGGAAAGGAAAATGTTACCGTTTTCTTGATTTAAGTTGATGCATTAGGGATAGGGCTGAAACTAGATCGGATACGGATCGGATTCTAGCATATCCATATCCGTATTTATTTTACTTGACGAATATAGATACGGATACGGATATTATTCGGATGTAAAAATTTATATTCATATTTGTTTTAAATGGATACTGATATAATTCAGATACTAAAAGTATGGATATAATTATGGATATAATTTAGATAATTAAGTTTTATGATTACATAATCAAAAATATTACTAAATAAATGATAAATCAAGTTAATCATATGTTTATATGATTGTATATTTTTTAAAAAAAATAATAAGTACTATATAAAATCATATAGAATTACATATAGATTCGGATATTTGGATACGGATCGGATAATTGTCTGTCCATATCCATATCCATTTTTTTTTTTTTTACAGATATGGATACTAGTCGGATCCTCAAATTTCTATCCATATCCGGATTAATTCAAATACGAAAACAGATCGGACGGATAATATCCATGTTACTTTCACCCTCATCAGGGAGCAAATTTCTAGCATTCAAACTTGCTACTTACATTGTTCTGTTGAAAGGAAATGTTAATACTTGTACCTCTGCTGCTATCTGGCACATATTCTGTTTTACTCATGTCTTGGACAAGATGTTACTCGAGCAATATTCAATGTTTAACTTGCTTCTCTTGGGTGATCATGGTATGCATATGCATTGGATGAAGAGGCTTGATGCAGTCTCCTAAAAGAAATTGCCTAATTAGTGCCTGTATGCCTGCAATTTTATGTGCTTAAAATTGTATCAGATGACATATAGTGCCTTCTATGCTTATAGGGTCGTTTCAAATACGGACCTGGGCAAGTCCGAGCATTTGGAATGATAGCTGGAGGATCTGGTATAACTCCAATGTTTCAGGTGAACATGAATTGCATTTCTTTGTGGTATCATTGGACCTAAATAACTTACATATATTTTTTGATCTGCATACCTCAATTCCTCATTCTGCATGAATTCCAGGTTACAAGAGCAATACTGGAAAACCCAAAGGACAAAACGGAGGTTTATCTTATCTATGCCAATGTCACGTATGAAGATATCCTGCTTAAGGTAGCTTTGCCTAAATTGTATTCTTAATTAAAAATTATACCGTCAGTGAATTCTCCTAACCGCAGAATAAGTTTTTGTAAATACTGAATAATATGAGTTGGTTAATCACTGGCAGATATCTATTTTTCTTTTATAAGAACCAAGTTGATTTCATTTACTGCTGATGTATACAGGAAGAACTTGACGGCCTTGCCAGCAACCACCCAACTTGCTTCAAAGTCTACTACGTGTTAAATCAGGTCTACTTTAAGCAGATTGATCTCCCATGGAATTTTGTATGGTGTGCTTGGTGCCCATCATTCACCAAATTCTATTTATGCCTTGATTTGCTGCTGATATGAAGTAAACATGGAAGACAGGTTTAGGAGTAGCATAAATTGGCTTTTCTGCACATTAGCTTGCTCTTTCTGTTTATCAAATCCTTTTACATCTTCCTTCTTCTTAGGTCTCTCTTCATCCTTGTTATTGAGTGGATTATTATCTGCCGTTGATGATTATGCTTGTTAATTTGTCAGCCCCCTGATCAATGGAATGGTGGTGTTGGTTTTGTTTCCAAGGAAATGATCCAAGCGCATTGTCCTGCACCAGCACCTGACATCCAGGTACCATGTTTTAGTATTTTGTAATCGACAAGAAAGAACTTGTACGCAGTTATAACCAGGGTTGCAAGAGCCTTGAAATCTTATAAACATTCTTGCTTGATTAGTTTCTAGTTTCCTGATTTTTGAAGGCTCGCGCATGGTGTTCCAAGTTTATGTCATGATTGGCAGGTTTTGAGATGTGGCCCACCTCCCATGAACAAGGCTATGGCTACACACCTGGATGATTTGGGATACACAAAGGAGATGCAGTTCCAGTTCTAAGACTTTTTAGTTTGTTGGTTCTTGGCACCGACCTCCTCAATTATTGAAGGGGACCGTAATAATGTTTAACCTCATCATGATATTCTGTTTTTATAGAAATACTTATCTCCATTTTTGGTGCTTCAATATTCATTGAAGAAACCCAACATCATTTGAACCACTCGGAGTAGTTTTTCTGAGACTATTGAATTTTGTTACCATCCGAATTATGGACCTACAATGTGTTTGTTAGTTCCTCATGACAGGAGTATTCTTTCACTCTGGTACATCGTGTCATCGGCTGGGATCGCCACTAGTTGTAGCTGCATCAAACCAACTTGTGGCCGCCCACCGACAGAATCCTTAGGGCAGAATAATTTGTAACTTTCTCCTTATAGCAAGATCTAATCATCCAGATTATTATATGGTGGTCCATGTACATGCTAGCTTCTCTTGTGAAGGCATTTACAGGAGTGCATGTGCATGCTTGAACAACAGCATGACGCGTGCAGCGTACGAAGAATCACAATCTTTTCAACTTTTTGGTACGAATCTTTTGTCACTTTTCCTTGGTGTGCTGTGGTCCAGGTCTCTGTTGCCAAAGATTGGAAGATCCATTTTGACGAGAGCCATGACTCTGGATCGGAGCTTGGTCTTTTACCATCCTTATCTTCTTGATTGTTGGGTAGACTTTGTTAGCTTCTTTTAGTGATGCCTGGCCCTGCGAGGACTGACATGAAGAAACTATAGTTTTTGTATTTCCCCCGTTAAGATTTGTTTTTGTTAGAATAAGAGGATTGGAGATAGAAAACCGAAAGGTTTCTTCCTGGGTTGCTTGATAAATTAACTTATGAGGCTGTTCTTCTGTAAGTAAAAAATTTATTTAAAAATTTATATTTTTATAGAGAATATTTAAATAAAAAAATAATTTATCTATATTTTTTTTTTTCATGCATGAAAAAGTTGTTTTAAAATCTATTATTCATGTTCTTTTATTTTACTACTTTTATGGTATAAGTTGTTAAAATTTATATTTATTTCTCATAATATTTTTTATTTTTTTAAATTTGGAGAAAGTGGATGACTAGTTATTGAGTATTAAATGATGGAAATATTAGAAATGAGTATAAGATATTTTAAGTATAAAATTAAATATTTATTTTATTGGTTGATGGAAAAATAATTTAATCATATTTTAGATAGATAAGATTTTTTTATTTTATGGATAAATATTATTAAAGAGAGTAATTTTTTGTAAGGATATAAGTTAGTCAAAAAAAAAGTAGATCAATTTTATCCATAAAAGAATGGGTCCTATATATGCTAAAGTAGGATAAGTGGATAAAAGATGGAGGGAGACTACAACATGATGTATAAACAAAGGTAGGGATGTGATGCTTGCCATGTGATGGTAAATCTAGTTTCAAGTCGCATTTAAGTTTGTTGGTTTACCGTCCTTTATTATATGATGGGAAGAAATTCTAAATGGCCGATCAGAAAAATGAAAGACTGCTATTTGTTGATGGACGTCATGCACATCCCAACATATAAAATATGAGGCTTCCTACTCACATTTCTCAAAAAAAAGAAAAAAGAAAACAAAAAGCTCCACGCTCCAATAAAAAATTGCAGCTGGGATCCCTGCATCTCCTTCCCTATCTCTTCTTTCTTTTTCATTTTGGTTACATCATGCTCTCCCACCCCATTTTCACTCACCTGATGTCCTTCCTCTTTCTCTCTTTCTTTCTTCCCTTCTGCTCCTCGAATTCTTTTCGTCGGCTTCTTTCTTGTGGATTAAATGTCACGCAAATGCACCCACTTTATGGATAATATTCTGTGCAATAAAGTCCAAGAGGCGCGTTGCTATCGTACCCACACAACACAACACCTTTAGATTGCCACCCGTAAAAGGAGCAATGCAGTCTCCAAATCATTAATCCATTTTTTCAGTTTTCATTCTCTATTTTTTTTTCTTTTTTTTTTTTTTTTTGTCTGCTTTTCGAGTGACATGCACGTATTTTTCTTTTTTCTTCTTTTTTAATATGATGCACATAATTAATTAAACTTCTACTTTGTCCTTTTGGCTATAGATTGCATGACCATCAGACTGACTTGTGATGGTATGGTGGGACTCCATCCATAGAGCCGCCCATGTTTTTCTTTGAAGTGGTGGAAATTGGCCCACCCATGTTACATCTCCCACTCATGATTATTGGAAGTGCTGGAGATCGGCTATCTTGTACTTTGTTTTTGCTACTGCAATGCTACCAACTTAAATGTGCCGGATTCGCTTGTTGGATGGCCAATCACGTTCTATAGTCAAAAAGAAACTGGATCGAGACAAACATTAACCTTGACACCAAACAGGCACGCGCAAAATATAATTGTCCCTACTTTTTTCTGGTTTTAAGTGTTTTTCCTTCAGGAACAGACACGTCTAGGAAGAGGGGCGATTTAATTATTGGGGGTCCACTTCGGAGATTAATATACAAATTGAAGCAAATTGAATTGAAGAACTGGTGAATCTCTCAAAGAAATTATATTAGTATATCAAAAAGGCTACTCTATACAATATAATATTAAATGCATACGGATAGGGCATCATCGTTGATCCTAGTTTATCTATTAAATCTGATAAAGAATCATATTCAAATAGAACTCAACAATAAAGAACTATGTTAGAATTATTCTATTACAAATACAAGAACATTGCTAAAATTTGATATTATCCTTGATAAAAAATTTATAGAAAACTCTGATGAAGACTTCTTAATTCCATGAGCGAATGTGTTAGCTCGGGGATGGAAATAAATCAAAGGTTTGCTTGTTGAAGTCTCATCCCGTGAATTCACTAACTTATATGAAGCTGGACAGGATTCTAGCTGGCCGCAATACCTCGTGCGATGCATCAAGAATTTAATCTATAGCTCATTTCATGGCAAAAGTTGGATAGAAAGATTCAGATTTACTATTAAATATAAATATAATGTTGTTGGAAATAAGTCAGCACTTCAAATATCGAACAGAAACCATCTCAAGGCTCGTATATCAAAGTAATATTATCAGAAAACAAAATTTGTTGGGGAGGAAATAATGGAGTGGAAAAGGGGAAAGAGTGGAGGGAGGGGAGGATTAGCAGGTCCAATCCTTGCTGTTTAAGGAAATATGGACCTTTAGGTCTCTCTTCTTCCTGCATTGACTGGGACCCACAATGAGAGATAATAAGTGATCTGAATAACTCAAGCTTCACTCGAAAAAGGTTCGGTCTAGGCTGATATCGAAGCTAAACTCTTAAACGATCAACGTGCGCTTTAAATAATTTCAAGCCAAGCTTCGAATAGACCCAGCTCGGATCAATTAGCCGATACATACATACATGCATATATATGTAACTACGTACATAGGTTCATACATACATACACATGATTAGGGTTGGTTCAAACTTAAGTTTTTATTTAGTTTTTGAATCCACTGTTAATCTAAATTTGAACCAGGCTTGAAAATCAAGCTTTAATTTAGGCTTGAAATCAAGCTTTAATTTATGCCCGAATCGATTCAAGCATTTTTAAGCCTGAATTGATTAAACATAATTGAACCAAGAACTTATCTTGAAAAAAATGCTAGACCCTAATTATTTGATGCTGAACAAAACTAAAGAGAGGGTCATAGATGTATATAAAATTGTGCTGGAATAACGTCAAGGATCAAGCCTATAACCTTCACTGCCACAAGTGATCACTTGGGGTGACCTTTGGCCTTCTCCAACGTTTTCTGACCAAAAGACGCAAGATGACACTTATAGAAATGGGTTCAAAAATAAAGAAATATAATGATGCTGATATTGGTGGGAGCATGGCGTGAAACAGAGTGGAGGGGGGTTGGGTGATGAGATTGTAACAACATTTAGATGGTGGTTACCACAGTATAACTGCATGCAAGAAATGCCCATAAAATATTTGCCCACAGAAGCAAGCAAAGGTAGATCATCAAGTAGTTGAGCCACCGCTATACCACTTAGTGATCTGAAAGATTATTATGAGGTCAGATTTAGATAACATTTAGGAGACAGGTTTACGTTGTCATACAGGATGATCTGAATGATTAATGGTAAAGAGAGGAGATTATCAGGCACATGCATGCAAGCCATAATTCCTCAAAGTATAAGTGGGGTTCGTTTTTTGGGTCCACTGAGGTAGAGCCAAATTATATAAATAAGCTAGTCAATAAGAGAGGTTGTTGGTAGGGGTGGCAATATAGCATCTATGCTTTGGGACTTTTATTAGCAAGAGACATAAAGAATCCTAGAGATAGACCGATAGGGCCACTATTCATGTCCTGGATCTACATGCTTTCTCTATCAAAGACCCAAAACAACAAAGGATTGATTCCATACTAGTCGAGGATAAGAAAAGGGACACGTAGGAAGCTATTACTTCTTGATTTCATTACAACCACATCTCTACAAATATTATGTACAAACAATACTTACTATATTTTTACCATGAACTATATGCAAAACGCCAATTAAGATGCCCATTCTCTGGGATGGAAGGTGTTATACTTAGAATATCCTTGGTACCTGAACCAAATATACTAGCAAACTTCGGTTTGGTCGACCAAGGGTTTAGCTACTGATACGTGTATTCACTACTACAGAACAGGACTACGATAGCGGTTGTAAGGATGGAAGGTGTTATGGTTAGAATATCCTTGGTACCTGAATCGAATATACTAGAAAACTTCGGTTTGGTCGACCAAGGGTTCAGTTACTGATACATGTATTCACTACTATAGAACAGGACTACGACAGCAGTTCACAATCACTGTTGTAGTTTAAAAAATCACCGCCATAGCCTACGACAGCGGTTCGATAACCATTGCCACTGTGGCCATCGTCGTAGGTCTATGACAGCGATTTTTGAAGTAGTTCTTTGAACAGTGCCATAAGCTTTGAACCATTGTCATAGAGTGCTTATGACAGCGATTACAGAACCGCTGCCACAGAAGCTATGGTAGTGGTTCAAGAAATCGCTATCATAGTTTCTATGGCAGCGATTACGAAACCACTGCGATAGACCTATTACATCGGTTGGTACGTGATCTATGGCAGCGGTTGGCACGCCTATGGTAACGATTTTACAATCGCTGTCATAGATTTTGAATAAAAAATATAATTTTTTTAATTTTTATTTTTTTACCTGATAAATATAGTTCAATATGTAATATAAGAAAATATTATAAATATAATAATATTTTTAAAATGCTTAAATTTTGTTATCGAATAAAATTTATTATAATATTTAAAAAAATATATCAAAATTTTTTTAAATCTACATCTAAGTCATCATCACCAGAAAAAACTAGAGTTGGAGTTGGAGCTGGAGGGGTTGGAGCTGAAACGCTGGCCAACATGTCCTCAAGGCCCATGAAGTCAACTCCAAAATGTGCACTGAGCCTCGTCACTATAGCGGTCAGGAGACCCTGTAGCTGAGCAGTCTACTTCCTAGCCTGAGCAGCCTACTCTCTAGCTTGATCTGCCTGCGCCCTAGCCTGAGATACCTATACCAATGCCTCCTCAAGCTGCTCCTGACTAACGACATTGGAAGCATGTGAAGAGATGCTTGCCTCAGACCAGTAACTCATCGACGTATGTCCAGGCTTGCATCGAATTCTTCTAAAGTACTCAGGCCCCAAGACCTAAGACAAATGATCATGGAGGCCAAAGATATCCGGGCCCTCGCTAGCGAGCGCATCTAATTGCTCTTGTAATTATAAATTTAAATAAAATATCACAAAAAATGATATAATACTAATCATATTAATATATTTATTACGTATAAAAATTTTTTCAATCGTGGCGTTCATCGACTTGCCCTTCTTATCCGTACGGCTGGATCAGAATATCTCGCTATAGCTGAGCATCATCCTATCTCTCATCAACTATAATAATGGATTGGTTTATTAAAAATATGTAAAAAAATATTAATTTAATTTATCTAGTAAGATTCAGAATTTATTATCTTTCTATGCACACGATTGGCCATAGACTTATAGCTAAGAGTGTACGTATATTCCTGAGCTGTCCGATTCTTCCAATTTTGATAGGAGGTAGTCTAAAAGTATTTAAATAAATAATAAGTATTTAAAAAATATTTAAATATAAATTTAAGTGTATTAAAAAATTTAAAAATTAAAAATTAAATCTTAAATTTCTGGCTCCTCCAATGCCTAACCGTCCCCTCCTACTGACTCAGGGGACAGTTCTGTATCCAAGAAACAAGCTCCTTCGGAGTATCTCATCGATGCTCGAGCCATCCTCTATGGAGCTTGATCTTGTAGCTCCGATACAACTCTCCAATCTTCTTCAGTCGGATATCTCGAGCTCTCTCATGATATGAGAAATCGTACCTCCTCTACACAAAGTTATCAGAAATCAATTACAAAATTATTCTAATCAAACATAGTGTAAACATATCAAATGCATAAATATAATTAAGATATACTTATCCACATCTCCTTCCATTTTCGGTCATGATACCAGCATCCATCAATCTCTAGTCTATGGATAGTACTAGAATAATGTCGGACTACCTCATAAGCACTCTAAAAAAGGAATGCATCTTCCGTACGGTCTCTCTTACTGGCCTTCCCTCCGCGTCGTATTGCACCATCACCTAATGCTGGCGATTCTACATGTGTGGCATACATGTGGGACCGTAAAATATCCTACTAGATGATGCACCTGCAATGAAAATACATTATGCAAATATATAAGAGTATATAATAACTATACAAATATATAAATAAATGACATAATAAAAATGTACACTCACTGGTCATGAAATTGTGCAACATAGATGCCATTGAAGACTCATTGATAAATGGAGCATGTGTCGGAGATATGCTTGATGCTGGAGGCTCAGATGCTGATGGAGGAGTAGATGCCGGTGGATCCTGGGAAGCCAATATGGAGGTGGATGGAGTATACTCTACCTGCGACTCAGATGCAAAGTTTCATGTAGCCCATTGAGAGATGGGGGTTAAAGCTAGATAGTGTTTCGGTGCCATCGTGATCTACAATGTTAATAAATATTAATCAATATAACATGTTGAACAATAATATTAATAGAACATCAATAAATAGACTCTAACTAACTAGAGTCTATTTAAATCTTACCACACTCTTATATCATGCTCTGTTGATAGAAAAGGTCAAGCGGCCCAAGGCTGTCGGCATGACCCAAGCCCATCCATGGCCACCGACATGGTATGACTTAAGGCTATCGACATAATCCAGAACTAATTGATAGAAGTTTTTTTTACCACCAACATGACCTATGATCGACAGATAATTATAATAATTATAATATTTATAATATTTATTATAATATTATAAATAATTAATAAATATTATTATAAAATTTTAAAAAATAAAATAAATTTTATAATATAAATTATATTCATAAATAATTAAAGATGAGCAATAAATAATTTTACTTTCTATCTACCTTCCAAGATTAAAAAAAATATGTCTCTAACATTCCCATTATATATCATCTCAAAAGAATTAAGAAGTACTCCTTAGGTTAGTCAGTATAGAACTTAACTTAAATATTAAAAAAAATTAAAAAAATAAAAATAAAAAGGAGGCTTAGATTCATCATTTAATCATGCATTGCAACATACTTTTGGTATCTGCTACAACTAAACCAAATCGATTACGAACAGTTACTCGCTAAATAGTCGCTAGCCTTTCAAGATCACCTTACCATTTGAAATTATTAAAATATTTATAGAAGAAAAAAAATAAAAGAGCTCATATCACTAAAATCATAGCAAGAATTAACCATTTTCCATCAGAAATCATCATACCTCTTTATAAAAAAAAAAACTAATTTTTTAAAATAAAATATTATAAAAATAATATATATAATATTTTTATTAATATTAAATTTAATAATTTAAGATATAATATTAAGTTATGAATATATTTAAATTTATGAATATAAAATAATAAATAATTTATGAATAATATTAATTTAATAATTTAAAATATAATATTAAGTTATGAATATACTTTAATTTATGAATATAATAATAAATAATTTATGAATAATATAATAAATTTAATATTATATTCATTAAGCATTAAAAATTACATTAACATGCTAGTAATCCAAGTCATATAATATATATATATATGCTTAGAGAGGTAAATTAATAAAAAATTTAAAGAATATAAATAAATAAATTAATTAATCAATAAAAATAGTGGGGTCAAAGGGTACCGATGGAGGTGACCAATGGTGGGATAGGGTGCAGGGCCAAAGAGGGCCACGGGGTGGGGTGGGGTGGCTAAAGGGAGTGGCGAGGTGGGGGCAGGGCGGGTCAGGGGAGGCAGGGCCAAAAGGGGCCATCGATGGGGTAAGCTAGCAATGAGGCAGGTCGGCAGAGGGCTGGGACCGAGAGAGGTAGGGCCTGCGGTGGCGCTGGAGGGAAAGAGGCACCAGGGCTGAGGGAGCGGGTGGTGGCGGAGGGAGGGAGCCGGCTTGGGGCTGAGGGAAGGAGAGAGCCAAGGGAGCCAGAGTTAGAGGGAGCCGAGGAAGGGGTCGAGGGAGTCGAAGCCAGCGATGGGGCTAAAAGAGGGGGCGGCGGTGGGCGGGCTGAAGCGGGGTGGTAGCTAGGGCCAAGGCGAGAAGAGAGAAAGATAGATAGAAGGAGGTGGGCGGGGAGGCGGTCGGCGATGGGGTAGGCCAACGGAGGGATGGGTCGGCAGTGGGGAGAGTAGCTAGGGCTTGGGTAGAGAGGGAGAGGGAGAGAGAGTGGAGGCTGGGAAGATGAAAAATTCAGCGTGGAGCAAAAATTTATGCCAGACCTATGATAGTGATTTTTGAAATCATTGCCATAGGTCTATTACAGCGGTTATCAGAAACCATTATTATATATCTTATAGTGGTGGTTAACAACTACTGCAATAGGCCTATAGTAGCAGTTTTTACCAACCGTTGCTATAGATGCAAATATGAAATTTTTATATTTTTTTGAATATGATATAATTTTAAAATTTAAAGTTATCTTCACTATTCATTATCTAAGTAATTATCGTTAGAGTGTCATTACAAAAGACTGTCTCATTCTGATAGCCCTAGTAATGTTGATCGATAAAATTTAATTTCGACGATCACGAATGATCGCATGATGATCTGATAGATAAAGATTACCAATTGATCCAAAAACTTGCAATGATGATCTCGGTGCTATTTGTATTATATTATCAAAATTTTACTTCAATCGGATATTGTTATCATGGTCAATTTAGTACAGAATGATTTCGATCGTTAAATGAGAAATAAGTGATCAAAATGCTAGACGATGTTCGATTATGAGATAATTTTTTAGATAAATGATCTTAGCTATTAATAATTTTTATGATGGTAATCATAAAATTTAAATCATGGGTCTAAGAACTATTCAAAACTATATGTTTCTTGATATCCATTCTTAAACTCCTTTAGTAATTATACTTATGCTTTTGCAAGAATTGATTAACATGAACAATTCATATAGAAATAATTTTAAATTTTATGATTATCATCATATAAAATGATTAAAATTATAACCAAGATTATTTAACTAAAAAATTATCTCGTAATCGAATACTGTTGGCTTTTTGATTATTTGTTTCTCATTTAACAGTCACAATCATTCCATACTAAATTGACCATAATAAAGATATCTGATTGAAGTAAAATTTTGATAGTATATTACAAATATCATCGAAATTATTATTGCATATTTTTAGACCCACCGATTATCTCCATCCATCAGATCATTGCATCATCATTCATGATCGTCAAAATCGAATTTTACTGATCGATAAAGCTAGAGCTAACGGATCGAGATGATCTTTTATAATGATACTCTAATAATAATTATTAAGATAATGAATGATGAAGATGAGCATTAAATTTTAGAATTATATAATATTTAAAAAATATAAAAAAAAATATAGCAGCGGTTATAAGGAACTGCTGTAATAGACTATACCTATGGCAGTGGTTATAAAAAATCACTATCATAGATCAAATCTAGAGTAGTGGTTATAGCTAACCACCATCATAGGTTCAATCTATTGTAGTATCTATAGCTAATCGCCACTATAGGTCTAATCTATGGCAGCGATTATTGTAAACTGCTACTATAGATCGATCTATTATAGTAGTTTTATGTAACCACTGCTATAGGTCGATCTATTACGGCGGTTTTATGTAACCACTACTATAGATCGACCTATGATAGCGGTTGACAATAACCATTGCTATATGTCAGACCTATAGTAGCGATTATTCATAACTGCTGCCGTAGAGTCTATTGCAGTGATTTTTGAAATCGCTGCAATAGTATGTACTGCCATAACTCCATTCTATAGTAGTGATTTGCCATCGACCTCCATATATCAGCTGCTAACTTATGCCTCGATCAGCCCATATGGATCAAGCCACCGACCCCCACTTTGATCAACTTTGGAAGGATTAATTAGGAGTTCCAGCATATTCTTTCCAACCACATGACTGCTGGAAGTAGCTGGCCATGGGCTTGATAAGGCAACCACAACCATCAAATCCTACAAAATCAGACCAAAAATTTTGGAACGACGTGCCCAAAGAACTTAGGATAGCCTCCCATAACTATTCCCTCTTATAGCTCTCACCTCGGTCTATAAATAGAAGTAATCAAGGGACCTCCAGAGGGATGCAATTTCTCTTTGATGCTCCTTTCTTTCTATTATGTAAGTTTCTGACTTGAGTATTGAAGGATCCCCACCAGAGCCAACCCTAGCTAGGAACTTGTTTTGTAGGTCTGACCACTATTGTCTTGCCCTCTGTAGCTCAACTTCAATTAATCCAGCCCAAGCTGGATATCTATATAGTAATATATTGATGTTTGAGGAAGGGCTTCTTGGGCTTGCTTTCAGGAAGGAACACAAGATCTATCATAGAGCACTAGATTATATAAAAAAGCTAGTCAATAACAAAGGTTGTTGGTAAGGGTGGCAATCAGAAAGCATCTATGCTTTGGGACTTTTATTGATAAGAAGAAAAAATCTTAGAGATAGACCAGTAGGGCCCCTATTCATGTCTTAGATCTACATACTTTCCTTATCAAAGATCCAAAACAGCAAAGGGTTGATTCCATGCTAGTCAAGGATAAGAGAAGGGATATGTGGGGAGCTATTACGTCTTGGTTTCATTACAACTACATTCCTACAAATATTGCAGACAATATTAACTATATTTTTTTCATGAACTATATGCAAAACTATATTTTTTTCATGAACTATATGCAAAAAGCCAATCAAGATGTCAAACCTCTGGGATAGAAAGTATCCACCATAAGTTGCTTCACAATAACTAGGGAGAGTTAGAGAAATGAATAGCCTCATAGCAAAGGAAATGGAACACTTAAGACATTGATGTGATTAATTATTAAGGCCCAATAGATAAAGCATCATTATTTTTTTTAATATATTATGAAAACAAAATATTCTTTCATAAATAAATTTATGCTTTTGACAAGGTGCATGAATCTAGTACATCCAAGCCTGATGAAAAATGTCATTAATCAAGTAGCAAGCCACACATTGTGCAAGTTGTTATTGATAATCGATCACCATATAAGGTTGCTAGGAATATTCTAATGATTAGAAAACCACATATTTTTTGGACTCCATATGCCACCCACTATATAGACTCAATATTCTTGGCTATAGGCAAGATTCATAGGGTGAAGTAACTGGTGCAGATAGCTCATGCCATTATTAAGTTCATATATAACACCACATGGGTGTTGGCTTTAATAGGAAAGCACGTTGGGACTAAGATACTGAGATTGCATTCATTTGCTTCATAATGAATTTGTACTTGATAGCCTCATTGAGTAGAAGGCAGGCCTATGCTAGATGTTAGTGTGAAAGCAAAGTGGGCAATAAAGCAAATATGCCTATCATGGTAGAGAAGGGAGCCATGTGGAGGGGTTAGTACAAGCTAGTTGTTTTAGAAGTGGGCTACAAGGGTTGATAGGGCACTCGCACTTGCATATTGAGTACTTAAGCTATAGATAACGAAAGATATTCCTAGATGGGCTTCTTATTTTATATAATAGTGATAGCCAAGGTTGAAATAGGTAGGTGAACTTGAAGCATGTTGACGAATATATCAACATCATTGACAAGAGATAAGATTGCTAGATTGGGTAAGGAGTTGCATCTAGTAGCTAATCCAAGTAAAATCCTTAATGCTTGTTTATTTTATAAAATACTATTATGCATCCTTTATTTGCTAATTAAATCAATTGCATGTTTTGGCAACCTAATATCTCAATGCGTGGTTCTAATATAGTATCCTAAGAGTAGACTTGGATGAGGAATTGATATTGTTGCACTATGCAAATAGGTTAGGTCAAACTGAATCACGAGTGACCTCAACCCAACCTAGTTTCTTGATCAGATCCTGATGTTTGATCTAGACCCAAACCAATAGAAGATCGAGTTGGGTTTGTGGCCCAAATTTTCAGTCATTTGGATCGGGTCAGGTCCATATATAACCCAGCCCTAGTTCAAAAAATTCATGTCTGGATTGGTTTCGAATCAAATCTTATTCAAACATAGCCAACTATATTTTAATTATCACATAGCCAACTACTACTAATTATATAAAATAGATAATAAATAATATTACTATTAAAATAAATTAGGATATAAAAATAATTTTAAACTTATCTTTATGTTAAAGACATTGCTCATATAAGTCTTAAATCATAATTTAGAGGCCCAAATGGATTCGGATCCTAATGGTATACTAGGTTCCAATCGGATGGGGTCAGGTTATAAAGTAGAAAATCTAAAATTGATCCAAAAATTAAATGGGTTGAGTTAGATTGGGTCAGATTCAAATTTAGTAAACTCTGACCTAATCCAAAAAATGGAATAGGTCTAATTTTAAAACTAATCTAGTCTCACAAGTCCTAAAGAAGAGAGATCAATCTAAATCATTCTAATTACTCCAATTCACTCAGTGACACCTAGCAGTATATGGTGGCAACCCATCAGAGCTGAATGCGCAACCTCTTGGTGCAGCTTACCTGTGTGATTCATTTCTTCTATCTTGAGCCCCGATCAGATTAGGGTTAAGATAAAACTCGTCAAACCTTAGTCTCTATCATATATGATGGTAATCATTCGATTACGACGTTCAATGTAAAATCTAATAGAAAACTCTTTCTATTTATTTCATTCTGCCCATGGCCATGGCTTCTGGACTTGATTCTCATGATATCATAGGGCTACTCCCTTCTACCACCGAGGTAGATAGATTCCATCTTGATGCCATCCAGTTCCTACAATGAACATGCTATAGCCAACATACACCTCAGGATTCCATATGGCTAGGAGATCGAGTAAGGTGTAGTCAAACTATAACACCCTCAAAGTGAACTACCGATGCACTCAGGTCAAAGAACCAGATACACTACTGCAGCATCGAGTCAGTCATTGACGAGAAGGTAGACTCCCTAATGACTACTCGAGGTGGTCACGCTCAGTGCCCTCGTTCTCTAACGAGTACCTGTACTCTCGCTCTGATGTCTCCACACCGTAGACTCAAGACTCATCTACTAAAGAGAAGTGATTGTACACCAATCTTTCGGATCAATCACCATCCTTGTGATGATCCTATGGTCAGGAGCAATTTATGAGTTAATAATGATTATTCATGTCTTAAATTTTCAACTCTTGAAAATATGAATTATCATTGCCATTAACTCAAAGGATGTATCATAGACACTAAATACACATATGTGATAGAAAATAACACATTTATTGATTTTAGTCAAAATTATAATTTTGCCCCTAGAAGTGTATTACAAGTGTCAGCCAATTTTGGCTTCTAGGGCACATATATCTAACATGAAAGAAGTTTGACTTCTGAAGGAATTCGACTGAAGAAAAAGTTTAAAAGAAGTTTGGCTCCTGGAGGAATCCGATTGAAGGAGAAGTTCGAAAAGAGTTGGGCTTCTGAAGGAATCTAACTAAAGGAGAAGTTTGGAAGGAGTTTGACTCCTAGAAAAATTTGATTGAATAAGAAGTTTGGAAGGAGTTGGGCTTCTGGAGAAATCTGACTGAAGGAGAGGTCCGTAAGAAGTTTGACTCCTGAGAGAATCCGACTTAAGGAGAAGTCTGGAAGAAGTTTGGCTCCTAGAGGAGTCCGACTGAAGGAGAGGTCCGAAAGGAGTTCGACTCCTATAGGCATCCGACTGAAGGAGAGATCCGAAAGGAGTTCGGCTCCTGTAGGCATCCGACTGAAGGAGAGATTCGAAAGAAGTTCGACTCCTAAATGAGTTTGACTGAAAGAAAAGTCCGAGAGGAGTTCAACTTCTGTAGGCATCCGACTGAAGGAGAGGTCCAGAAGGTGTTCGACTGCTGTAGACATCCGTCTGAAGAAAAAGTCTGGAAGGAGTTCGGCTCCTGGAGGAGTTCGACTAAAGGAGAGGTCCGGAAGGAGTTCGGCTCCTGTTGGGATCTGACTGAAGGAAAAGTCCGAGAAAAGTTTGACTCCTAAAGGCATCCGTCTGAAGGATAAGTCCAGAAGGAGTTCGGCCACTGGAGGAGTTCGGCCGCTGAAGGAGTTCGGCTAGGACTCGGCCGCTGAAGAAGTTTGGCTGGGGTTCGGCCGCTGGAGAAGTTCGGCTAGGATTTGGTCACTGGAAGAGAATTTTCGATCGAAGCTCTTCCGTGATTACTAGTTGCATTAGGCTACGCATCATCAGGCTGGACTTCGGCGGGAGCGGAATTTATCCCCAACAAAACCCATGTTATATATTTGTAGATCATGAAAAAAGTAATGAAGCAAAGAGCTTATAGACTCACTTCCTGTTATTCTTATTATTTATTATTTTATTTGTGGGCTTTGAGTTCAACTAGTTGAAGGAAATATTCCTTCATTCTCCTAATCATGTCACAGATTGTTATGGGTCAAAATTTGTTATTATCCTAGACTATGAACAAGATTTTGATATTTCTAAGTAGTATAGAGACTCTACAAGAGACTAGATGTTAGTACATATTTTGTAATTCAAATATATTTATATATATATTCAAGCTAAAAACTATGTATGGTTTGTTGTTATTTATCACGTTTGCATCATTCAAGCAATCATATGCTATCAAAACCAATATGATATATAGTAACAACAAAACGACCTAAAAATCATATTTCAAAGATTCCTTAACCTTAAAATAAAGATAACAAACAAAAAATTAAAAATAAATAAAATATAATCTTGTTTTGTGTTAATATATTTTTGTATATCGAGTGTCGATATGATATGATATGATATACATTATGCCTACCTGATACCAGACCGATATAGCATCCAATATCAAAATTACGAATCTTGATCACTATCAGTTGATTTTAAGCATATAAGCCACTTCCAAGGTATCCAATATCGAGTTAGTTTTTCAATGCATCTTGAATCATCTTAATTGTAGGTTGGACGAAGATGTTATGGTCATTTATTGAAGATCTATCATGCTTACATATGTTCAAAACGTTCAGCTTAAGTATTAAAATGTCATTCCATGGTTATGTGAAACTAAGGATACTTTTTTTGATTTTTGAATAAATTTCTTGTTTTTTTTTCTAAAAATACTTGGTGGTTGGTTTACAAGTCCTACAGGACCTAGAAAACTATTTTTTTATTATTATCTTTTACTTTTTTTAGAAAAAACTTTATCCATTTGGAAGTGGGACTTATACTAGGTCCTCGGGGCCCATCTCCACAAATACCCCACCTTTTACTCATTTTTTATTATTAAAAATTTAATAAAGCTCCATTTCTTTTAAGTGGACTTTGGTGTTCTCTTTTGAATTTCGTGCAACCTTGGTGGATTCTGGGGATTAGAGAAGAGTGCGGATTTTACTATGAATCGCACGGTGTGGTGCACAACATACCATCCATCGTGCAATGGATGATTACACATAGTCGTGCGCAATGGGCATGCATTTATCCGCATGCGACCATCCATCATGTGATGGATGGGTGTGCTATGCACCTCATATGGTGCACCGCAAAAGATTCATGGGAAGATAGCTAATTGGTGGAATTCTTAGTTTTAGAGAGTCTCAGGAATTGGAGTCTTTGATAAGGATAAGGCATGGTGAACCAATAAGCTAATAAATAACCCTTCTCTAGGTTTTCTAGAGATCTTTTACCCCTTAAATTTTAAAACTTTACTTTCAAAACCCTGGATCTAGATTATTTTTTATTGCATATATTTCTTTAGTCTTCTACTGGATAACTCTAGAGCTTGTACTAAACCCTCCAATCTACATCAGGTGTTTTGGTATCAAAGCAAGTTTCTTCATTGAACATATGTGCTTAAATTAAGACCTTGATTTTTTCTGTGGTGTGAGCATGCTTAGGATTTATAGCTTACTTAGGTTTTGATTTCTAGTTCATTTCAAATTCTTATTTGGATAAAAAATGAAGAAAATAATAGTTGCTTTTAAAACTTGCTTCGATTTCAAACTTCTAGGTATCTATATAATATTGGCTTTCCTAGTAAACCCATCATGCATATCAGTCAAAGATGCTGAGCACCTTTCTGATGGAGACCGGATCAAAATGACGTATGGTGAGATATTCCAGCCATGGAAGATGGTCAAATCATTTTAGAAAAATCATGGGAGATATTGTAAAGCCATATTTACTTACTAAAATTAAAGTTGTGTCATTACCATTGATAGGATGAGGGTTAACCATATGCCTTATAAAGAAAATTCCATTGAAAGGTAAAACAAACTACTAAAATATGTAAAAAATATTATTTTAGAAAAAAAAAATTTATTAAAATTAAGAAGAAGAATTTGACCTGAATTATGCAAGGGTTACTTTTATCATTATACATGGGTGATGCATACCTCGATTTTAAATTAATAAAATAAAGAAAAAGAGGCTTAACTCTATCTTTACGATTCTTCCTTGTTCTAAATTTTTTTTGAAAAATTTGAGCTGAATAGATTGAGAAAAATCTTCCTCTCCTTGATCCATTCCTCTTTTCTAATTCTTTCCCTACCCCAAAACAACCAAAAGAGATCTGATCGAACATGACGTCCATTAACGTAGGTAAAATCGAGTAAAAATTGGAATAGGTATATACCTTTTCGATATAAACACATAGGAAAGAAAAGGCACAAAGATTCCATGAAGTTTAAGTCTGGATAGATGATTTATTCATATAATCCTAAATTTAGTGACTAACTACATATAATCCTCACATTCACGTACTGACCTTTTATACTTATTCCTAAAGTTTTCTTGGATGAATGTGGT